>JALPQI010009502.1:0-31653 GCA_025490895.1 Thaumatotibia leucotreta
AACCACTTATGGCACTTCAAATAAGTGTTCTATTTTCAATGAGTAAGACTGACATTCCATTCACTTTGGTTATTGAAATGTCAGCCTTATAAAGTGTTAATTGTGTGTAAGTATAGGTGAAAAACTAAAGAAAGTCACCTGTTGTATGTGTGAGTGACGTGTTCGAATAGAGAACACATATTTAAAATTAGTAACACAAACAAAACAAACGCCTATTCATACACGTCACTCACACATACAACAGGTGACTTCCTTAAGTTTTTCAGCTATAACTGTTATTGGCCAAATTTTAAATTTTTAAGCAGTAATATGTTTAGTATTATTTACGGCTGTTGTTATCCTTAATACCAATAAAATAAATAAATAAATAAAAAATATAATAATAAGATTAATATGGCTACCTAACGTAAAGGGTGTTCATTGCTCGCAAGGTAGTAAAAAAAAACTAAAAATATTTAAGCGAAATCCCTAGTACAAACTACATGGTCAAGTTTGCATTTGCAATTAACTAGATAAAATTAAGTTTGATATCAATACGAAAAATAACACTAATTTCAAGATCCTAGTGTTCACACGACATGTTCCTATGTACTTGCGCGTGACCTTGTTACAATTACCATTACTCGTAAATAAAAGACTAACCCCCTTATTCATAAACGTCTGCTAACTTAGCAAGCCGCTAAGTATTCTTTGTCTCTTTTGCTCTTATAGACACATTGTTAAGACCGAAAGGGACAAACAATTATTAGCGGCTTGTTAAGTTAGTAGACGTTTATGAATAAGGGGGTAAAAGTTTGCCAGAGGTCTAGCCTTAGGGTCTCCTATCAACGAGGTATCAGCTTAAGCCGAGCCGGCGAAAAAAACTTCGACAACGTAAGCGCGAAATATTCGATACTTGCCGATCCGTGCTAACTGATGACTTTTTAGCAGTTTTGCAGTTGACATAAAACTTTTTACGACCAGTTTATCCCGATTGGGACCCTTAAACGCATTGTGTACCTACAAATTGTGCTTGTTGGAATTAAATATAAATGAAAATACGCTCCTGCTATGCTATTCTCTTATTGACACATTCGACGCTGCGTTCGTCAACGAGCTCGATGTCGAGACAGCCTTGTCTAAAATCCTAGCTGTTTGATTTGACATTAGGAATCGAGGCTGTGAGCGAGGTTGTGGGCGAGTTCTTCGCTGTTTTTCGTTAGAGAATACGAAGTTCATACATTAAACGTCAAACTTTCGACGCAATGTAGTTCCAGCTCACGCCGCATTCGTCGCCGAGCGCTAGTGTCGTTTAATAGTATTTTATATAATTGTAACAATATGAAGGCTATATAAGTTGAGTACCGGGTTTAGGTCACGAGGCTTGCCGAGTGGCCTAAGTAAGGTACGAGACTTATATTAGCCTTCATATTGTTATGATTGTATACAATACTTTTTATACGACAGCCAAATATATACCAAATCACAAACACAACAATACATCGAAAACAATAAAATGGGTTACCTACATACCTACTTAAAGAATGAATAAGAATATTTATACCAATAAATACGAAGTTACCTACACACAACTAAGAGTAAAAAAAGTAAATCAATAATTTTGTTCTTTAGTTTAAGTAAAATCCCAGTATTTGATCATCAGTTCATCTGAATCACTCATAATTAATTAACTTTTGCACAATCACTTCGACCAAACTAACAAAAACGCTAAAATATTTTTACCAAGATTTACAAATTTCGAACACTTTATGCCGAACATGCCATAGATAATAATAACATACATAGACAAAATAGAAAGAAAATAAGCCGGTTCTCAATTACGAAAAATGTGGTTGCGTTCAAGAATATCTAAATGTCAAATGTAAAAATAATAAAATTATATTATAGAATTATTGTTTTTACCTTCGTTTTGTAATATCTAATTTATTAAAACGCATTTCAGATTATTTTTACACGTTGATTTACAACGTGAAACTAAAAATGAAACCTATTTTTAAAAAGCAACTTACTACTGCAAATGAAAACAAACCTGATACATGGAAGTAGTCCTTAGAAAAAAAAATTAACAGAACTCCTATATTCATGTGATTACTGCTCAGCAGTTATCATATGAACCTATAGACAAATAGACTTTCTTATCGTTACTCAAATGACGTTAATTTGGATACCGCTGACAATCATCTAATTGACAGATTTAAGTGCTGGAGTACAAAAAGTACATTAGTGAATACCATTTTTAGGCTCGACACTGCCACAGCACTGACACAGCGCTGACAGCAAGGCGGTTTCCTTAGTGAATAACAACACTGGATGATCGCGGTACGCAAACGCTCGAAAAACTTCATCATACTTGTTTTCTAAACGCGCCATTGCCAGCATGCATCGCGTGAGTACAATAGAACTTTTCTAAAAAATAGATTTTGTCTTATAATAGTAGGTACATTACAATACAAGTGCAATAATACATTTTTCGACGAGGGTGAAAGTTGGAGCCCGAGTGAAACGAGGGCGACAATCACCCGAGTTAAAAAAAGTTTTTACACGTGTATCGAACCGAACGACTTTTTTCATAACAAGTGCCTTAAAAAGAGAAATTTACCCACGTGAAGCGTGCGCAAAGTTTACTTTTCCGCACTAGTTAGGAAAATTATTTTTTCACTTCTCATGCTCAAAAAGTGCACCCTTATGTCGTGTGTAGACGACATAATAGTACATTACGACACAAGTGCGAAAAACATGAAATGCGAAACGAGTGGCGACATTTTAAAACACGACCGACAGGGAGTGTTTTAAATCGACACGAGTTACGAATTTCGTTTTTGCACGTGTCTCGTACGACGTTTTTTAGTACAGCGTAACAGATGGCCCTCCGAAGTTTTGGACGTAAAATGACCCACTTCTCGCCCTAGAGCCTAAAAAGTACACCATCTGTACTAAAAAAGCGCATTTTATGGTCTAAAGCAATTTTTTTTTCTAAGGGTAATCAGTCCCAACAGCCAAACAGTTACAATATTGCACAATTTTATTGATTAATAAAATAATGTAGCTAACAAAACTTGTTATTAGTACATTGTGCATCAAGAGAGGTAAGTACGGAATTACTAACGAGAGTGTTAGAAGCCCGACGCCATTAGGCGGAGGGCTTTTATGACTCGAGTTAGTATTCCGCTTACCGACCGTGATGCATACAATGTTTTTCATCACACTTGCCAACCAAAAAATAAGTTTTAAGACATAATATTATTAAATGACGTACTGACATTTCTATTACTCCCTAGGGAATTTCACTTTTCTATTACTCCCGGTACGCGCGCAAGCAATGGCGCGCTTAGACAGCAAGTGTGATGAAAATTATTTTATTTACATTAAGTACAATATTAGAATTATTTATTTTCTGTCATTACGAGTAAATTTATTAAATCATATTAAATAGATATCGATTATCGTTCAAAAATGCTCCGAAATGTTTGACTTGGCAGAAAACCGAGCAACTGAAACTCTGATCACAGGTTTTATCATGGTTTTATATTTTTCTTCTTTCGCTTTATGACAACTCCGTTATATCAATTGCGGTGAAAATGTGTTTGTGTTTTACTTTCCTCGCAAACGAAGTGAAAAGCAGAGTGTACAACATGGGCAAAAAATTGACTCGGTTAAATATGGATCACTTTATGCCCTTGCTGTACAATCTACTATTTTGTCCGCAAGTGTAACGAAAAATATTGTATGCATCACGGTCGGTAAGAGGATTACTAACTCGAGTCTCCTTACCGTACTTACTTGCCTAGCACAATGTACTATCGCTTTATTTGAAGAAACCATGTAATAACCGGCCAAGAGCATGTCGGGCCATGCACAGTCTAGGGTTCCGTAGTTATTTGAAAACGGCTGGGCCGATTATGTTCGAAATAGTTTTATTTTAAAGTGTTCCATAAGCCCACTTTTCATGATTTTTTTTATATTTTTTGAACCCATGGATCAAAAGTTAGAGGGGGGGACACAATTGTTTTTTTTCTGGAGAGGATATCTCCGAAAATATTAACTTTAGAAAAATGCTTTCTTCTACGAACCTTACTTTTTTTAAGAGACGTATTCAATGATACCCCACATTATAGGATTACAGCAAATAAAAAAATCATCCCCCCTTCACCAGTTGGGGAGGTACCCAAAAAAAAAATTCTACTTTTTATTCTACCACTTTGTTGGCATGATTAATATGTATACCTACGTGTACCGAATTTCAGCTTTCTAGTACTAACGGTCACTGAGCTATGCTGCGGACAGACGGACATGGCGAAACTATAAGGGATCCTTGTTTACTACGGAACCCTAAAAAGTAGGTATTCCGTTGAAGAAACAGACACGTGGAGTTCATGTAGGTACTTATGCCAAATAACCGAAATTAAAACGAAATACGTATTGATTTAGAAGACCACTTTTAACTAGCTTAAGTATTGGTTAGATACACTGTTATTATAAGGCAGTTATTTAAGGAAATTGGTATAAACTGAAATAGTTACGTACTTTTGTAGCCTTGAGAGTTAGATTTTTTGATTCCACGTGTACTTACCGTTTATTAGGGTGACCAACTATTTATAACATTAATAAATAGGGTAACAAACTAGTGATTCAGACGGATATGCATATTTTTCGAAAAATAATTTAAGAAAAACATAGAGAGAAGCTAGGCGTTATGCCGCGGCCACGACATTGGTCTAAAGGCCCGGCCACGAAATTGGTCTAAGGCGACTGGCTTAGCGGAAAACCATACGTGCGAGAGGGAGTATCCATATCTGCATCGCGCTCCAACTCATGGATTCGCTCGCCGCCGGTCGCCTTAGACCAATGTCGTGGCCGGGCCATAAGGCGACCGGCTTAGCGGAAAACCATACGTGCGAGAGGGAGTATTCATATCGGCATCGCGCTCCAACTCATAGATTCGCTCGCCGCCGGTCACCTTAGACCAATGTCTAATCTAATTTTTTCTATTCAAATCTAATTTTTATTTTATTTATTTTTATTTATTTCAACCAACTTGTATTTACAGTTTAACCAAACATACAAGTTATAGGTTACTTAAAAATATACTTAAAACTATTTACATTTATTTAATAGTGTATTATGTAGTGTGTCTTATGTCACTAGTATCTTACTCTATTGTGGTAGGTGTAGAATTTAATTCGAGATACCGAGCAGCTGTGGTCAGGAATTTCGGTTCTGCATGTGTAAAAATGTCCAACGAGGGATCAAATATAATAATTTTATTGATAAGGTTAAGAGCTACATACAGAGGACTGATAACTAGCGTCATTGTACTGAAGTTTGGGATTGAAAAAAGGGGTATCTGGCGAGGTCGAAGGGTAGTTCTGACAAACTGTGAAGGTACCTTAAAATGAACATATTGTAGTAATAATGGATTTATTATTGAGCCTCGTATTAATCTGAAAAAGTATTTTACTGCAGCAAGTTGTCTTCGTACTTCTAGGCTTTGATACGTGACCATCCCCAGTAGAAACGGTGTGGGATACATGTAGGGATAGTACCCATATATTTTCCAGTAAAGATATCTTATAAACGACTTTTGAATTTTTTCAAGAAGATGAATGTAATTTTTTTTCATGTGGGCTCCAGACAATGCAGTTACTTTCTAGGAGACTACGTATAAATGCATTATATAGTAATGTAATAACGCTGTAAATATTGAAGAATTTTGACTGTCGAACAACAAAGCCAAGGGATTTTCTAGATCTATTGCAAATTTGCACTATATGTTGGGAAAATGTTATTTGAGTGTCAAAAGACGTTCCAAGATCACGAATAGATTTTACACTTTGTAGAGTCTCACCGCTTAATGTGTAGGAACGATTACTATTGAGTGACGTCATTGAATATGTCATGGCTGCGCATTTGTTTGTATTTAAATGTAAACTGTTAAGAACTCTCCATCGGTATACATTATCTATATCTTTTTGTAGCTTAATTGCGTCCGACTGATCTTGAATAAGCATAGCTAGCTTAACATCATCTGCAAACAATAATATTAATGAATTTTCAACGTAATCTGGTAGGTCATTGTCATTTATTGTTATTAAAAATAGCAATGGTCCAAGACTGCTTCCTTGACCAATACCTTGACCAATGTCGTGGCCAGGCCATAAGGCGACCGGCTTAGCGGAAAACCATACGTGCGAGAGGACTCCCTCTGGCCCTCTGGCCTCTGGCCTGGAGCGGGATGCCGATATGGGTACTCACCCATATCGGCATCCCGCTCCAACTCATGGATTCGGTCGCCGCCGGTCCTAAGGCGACCAGTGGCCTATACCACAAAACTTTACAAGAGTACAATTCTACAAAATTGTATAAATTCCCATACAAAAAGTTGACAGACCAGACCAATGTCGTGGCCGGGCCTTTATAGTGACTAACCCCTTATTCATAATTTAAACGTCTCCTAAGTTAGCAAGCCGATAAGTATTGTTTGTCTTACATTATACATATCTGTACCGAAAAACACAAACGATATAGTTCGGGAAATATTATTTGACCGACTCTTATCTCACTTACGACCTTTTGTTTTGCGTCATTGACAATAGAAAAGTGTTTGACTGCTGATTGTTTAGTAAGAGTTAACGCAAAACAAAAGGTCGTAAGTAAGATAACAGTCGGTCAAATAATATTTCTCGAACTATACCATTCGGCGGAATTATTATTACCTAAGCCTCAATTCGAGTAAAACAGATAATTGCTACGTGAGCAATTCCCAAATAGTTTGTAAGAACTTAAGAAGCATTGCTTTTTTGTACCAAAAATTTATAGAAATCTGGTAACAAAAAAGGAAACTTCCATACAAACCTTCTAGGTAATTCTGGGAAATGTGGTGGATCTCGCCCAGCATCATTGATTCGACCACTTACCAATATCATATCACTTTCATCAATATCAACGACGTGATCCAAATGTACGATCTTTTTGGGAATTGCTCACCAATTTTAGGTGCTTAGACAAGTTGCCAATCGCTAACGCTTAATCGTCAGTCGTAAACGAAAGACCTGTCTTTGTCGCACTAATAAGAAAGAGTAACAGAGAGAGAAAACTACGATACGCTACTAAGCGTTACGGCCCGGCCACGACATTGGTCTAAGGCGACCAGCGGCGAGTGAATCCATGAGTTGGAGCGGGATGCCGATATGGGTACGAGAGGGAGCACCATACGTTTCCCGCTAAGCCGGTCGCCTTAGACCGAACGAAATCGTGGCCGCGGCGTTAGCGATTAGCAACTTGGCTAAGCACCCTGGGTCGCGTTTTACAAAGTTACAATTTACAATTATGCTGTTTGCCTCTCTTTCTAGCCAATATGTGAGACTGTGCGTGCATTAGAGAGGCAAACAGCGAAATTGTAAAATGTAACTTTACCGGGCCTAGTGTGGACGCTGGTCTGTGTACTGTCACGCATCGAAGTCACGTGTTACGGGCCGATCCATCTCGAGTCGGTTTTCTTCAAAGCATGTTCGCTATTTTCCCCGACCTGTGACGTGACCACGACACGTCCACATTTGCCTTTATGACACGCGTACAAGTACGCCAGATGACACAGACACAGCCATGGGCTAGGAATGGATCACGTCGTGACCTGTCCGGTGGTACGTCCCCCGCCCGCACCTCGCCGCCGCCTCGGTAGTCCATCATTCACGGAATGCACGCATAACTATAAACTTCCGCGATTGCAGATGCTTCTGCAGACGACATGTTGAGTTACTACGTAGTCGGTAAATGACAACCAACGACCGAATCTTGAACCGATGTCATGCCACGCAGTCTGGTTCGCCAACGTGCGTCTACACTTGTGACATTTTATCGTACACGGTGTGTAACCGTGTCAGCACGATCACGGAGCGTCCACATTGAGCGTAACATGTTCTGTTGCAATGTCACGTAGTCCGGTCCGTCGTATTGTTACAAGTGTGGACCCACCTTTAATTGGACAATAATAGTCGACATATTTAAAAAAAAAAACAAACAAAAATGAAATTATGACATCTCATTTTTTCATTTATTTCATATTTTTAACATTTCGTGCTGTAATGTAGTAAACATCAGAAGTTGTTTACCTTTTCCTAACATAATATTTTAAGCTAAAATCTTCAGTGAAAAGTTATCGATATGTGAATGTTTTTATTTCACGAAATCGGTACCGGTCTGACCAAACTTTCGTAGTTACTAAACGAGACAAAATCGGGTACATTATTTACGTATTAATTATTCTGACGTTTTGGTTATCTTGCTTTTTGGCAGTCGACTCTAATAATTGTCCATAAACATTTATTGAATGGTTTTTAGGTATTTTTCACACGCGATCAGTTCCGGTAATTGACAAATTGTATCACGGTAAAATGCGTGTCGGTACAAATTAATGAAATGACAATTAGTAAATGGTAGGTATTGATTTAAGCACTATGTCAATATTAGTAGATAAGTTTTGGGTAGGTACCACAAGTTGAAGGCTAAAACACTTTGTTGAACAACCCTGAAATAATCATTTAGGCCTGAAAATTAAATAGCGCCACCTGGTGATAATTTTTTTTTTATAATAAGCAGATCACTTTAAATCAGGTATCGGAACCGGAAGAAAACAGCTCGAAACAGCAAAATATTTAAAACTGTTTTATACTCTTTATGTGTACCTACTTAATATTTGATGTAATTTACAATATCGTATTTTTAAATTAAACTTAACAATGAATTAATTTATATACCGTAGAACGATAAAAAGGACCGTTCTTTTGTTAATAGAAAATACCGGAATCCAATCCCTACTTTAAATGCTACAAAAACTAGTCGTATTTATAACAGAAAAGTGTCACTTTGTTTACTCCTAATTTTTTTTAATTATTAGGTGTTAACAATTTAAAAAAACGGCCAAGAGCAAATGTCGGGCCATGCTGAGTGTAGGGTTCCGTAGTTATTCAACGACGGCTGGCCCGATTATGTTCGTAATAGTTTTATTTTAAAGTATTCTATAAGCCCACTATTCATGATTTTTTCCATATTTTTTGGACTTACGAATCAAAAGTTAGAGGGAGAATTGTGTGTCCCCAATTCTTTTTTCTTCTAGAGCGATTATCTCCAAAAAATATTGGCTTCAGAAAAAAAAACTTTTACGACTTTTATAAGAGACCTATTTAATGATACCCCACACTATAGGATTACATATGAAAATATTTTAAAAATGTATTTGAAATCAGCATTGTGCGTAAAGTATATTAATGACAAAAAAATCTAAGCGCTAACCGGCGTCATATTTAATTAGTTGTTCAATTTAAAATTTTCATAATAAATCAAAATTTTCGTAACATATTTTCTTCGTGCCCAGTGAGATGAAAATCTTTGCTTTTCATCTTCATTGGGCAGCAGAGAGTCTGTTCCGCCACGGGCGATCGGAGATCTATGTGCATGTGCAACAGCTCCTGTCACACATACGTGCGAATCTGCAAGTGCAACAGAGAGAGAACACAATCGTGCTTAACAATAGACCTTCAGATTCGGTATCTTTTGCTTGCTTGAGTCTCAATATCAGCACGAAAGGTGAAACTTTGCTCCTTTGTAAAACAAATAACTATTATATTTAACCGAGCCTATTTCTAGAAAATATTAGCGTAAAATAAATGCAGCGCTTTACGTAAGCACTAATTAGTGCCTAGTTAATATGGACCTGCATGATAAGGTACTTAACTTTAAGCCAGGGATACACTAGAGGACATAGGTAAATAAAATAAATATATAAACATCTTGGGACATCTTACACAAATCGACCTAGTTCCACGGTAAGCTCAATTAAGGCTTGTGAAGTGGGTACCAGGCGACGATATATATAATAGGGTGGATCGAATAATTTTTTTTTTCGATTTTCGAAATGGGCTAGTTCTAAATCGATGCTCCATAATAAAGTAAATGAAAAACATTATGGTCAATTCTTAATATTCGTACATCTTGTACTGCCCCAAGACCACTGAAAATATCAAAATTATAGACAGATCTAAGTCGGTGTGTAAGGCCATTAAAAGAAAATAAAAATATTCAAATCATCTATTCATTATTAAAAAAGATACAAATAATCTAGTAGTACACATTTCTTGCAATTAACATGACTTTTTATCTTAGAAAATACCTTGGAAAATTGACAAAATTTCGCACGCTTACATTAGTTTGTAATCTCTCTTTGTGTTAAATACCGGCATTATTTTCCGCGATTCTAGCCTAGTCTTTATAACTATTATCAGACGCAGACTACAACGATACACCAAAATTATAGTTATCTTTGCCAAAATGTGGCCCACAGATTACAATATGGTTGATGTTTGACAGGCTTGGGGCAGTATTAAAACTAAGAAATTTTAAAAAATAAGTTAATTTCCTTTTAAAGTAATAAGCAGAGCATCTACTTTTCACTAGCCCATTACGTTTGAAATAAATAAAAAAAACTCATACAACCGCGATCCACCCTAATATATAATAGATACTTAAATACATAGACAGCCATGACCAAGGAACAAATATTTGTGATAAATAAATACACAAATAATGCCCTCGCCAGGATTCGAACCCGGAACCTCCTGCTTCGTAGGCAGGGTCGCTACCAACTAGGCTACGGAGGCTGACAAAGACATATACATACATATGTCTCATGTCAAGTACGGAAAAGCAGTTTATCTGGATGGTTAGCCAAGTTGCCGCGCTGAGTAGCGTATTGTAGTTTTCCCTCTCTGTCACTCTTTCACATTAGTGCGACAAAGACAGTTAGCTGCCTTTCGTTTACGATTGACGATTAAGCGTTAGCAATTGGCAACTGGGCTAACCACCCTGTTAGTTTAATTTTTAACATTTAGAACAATATTTATTGCTATTTTTATAAAATATTTTCTTCGGTTACCGCTAGGATTACACATGAAATAAATTTTTAAAACGGATAAACTCGCGTATATTCATTAAATTTACCTTCATCCCGACGTTTCGAATTAATATACGCGAGTTTATCCGTTTTAATAGTTTTATTTCGTGTGTAATCCTCGCGGTAACAAAATATTTTATAAAAAATTGCATTAAATACGAGTATTAACGTGTTCCAAGTGTATCCCTGGTTTTAATATTTTTTGCTTCGCATTATAATTTTATTGCAGTTAAACACAACATCTGCAACGTCAATTATGTTAGACATTCCATGGTTTGTTAACATGGATATCGTGAAAAAGGAAATATTAATAAATTGGTAAGTAGGTACTACAGTCAACGGCAAATAGGGTGTATATAAAAATCCTCAAAAATATGTCTTATCCCAGTGCACTTTTGTGTAATAAGAAAGAACGTCGTAACATATTTATAAGAGTATTCTTTCGATACAAAATTTGCACTTGACTGTACCCAGGCCAGATATTAGTTCCCGAGTTGTTTGATGTTATGAGAAAGAAAAATACTTATTGTAACTTGTAAGAATTTAATGGCATAGTCATGTCATATTATTGAGTGTATGCGGTGCTGTCATACAGCCTGTATCTAGGTTTAGTAGAATAGATAATTTCATTAGAATTGACCAGGAGAGTAATTTTTAAATCTTATTCACTGATTTTCTTCTCCGTCGTCGATAGCAGTGAATTTGAGGCCGCCTTTTTCAGTCATTTGTTTATATTTTTGATAAGGTATGTAGTTCTCTACCTTTTACTCCTAATTAATGACATCTTATACTTGTGCGCAATTGCAGATGAATTGAAGAATCGCTCCCCTGATTGGACCAGCAGATACGTATTTTTATATATGTCGTAGAGTATTATTGACAATGAAATTAATGCAGGTGATAATACTTGACCTATCCCACATTATAAATAATAATAAATAAATAAATATCTTGGGACATCTTACACAAATCAATCTAATCCCACGGTAAGCTCAATTAAGGCTTGTGACATTATGACTTAAGGAATACGAGTACCTTCAAGGTCATTGAAATAAACGTACTTTAAGCTCACAAAGGAAAGAAATTGCCAAGCAGCAAACAGTTTACTGACAATTGCTGTGTTTATGTCACTGAATAATGTAGAAATAATGGACATTTGTGACCCCTATGTCGTAGTAATAGAGTTGACAATTGCTCACTTAAACTTGTCTTTGTAGATCGATGGACGGTCACGGGCAAGGGACAGTTTTCTGTAATTTTTCTTGCTTGTAAATTTCTTTTGTAACAAGTTAATAACTGCGGACGGATTCAGTTGTTGTTTAATGGTTTAGCCTTGAAAAAAGAAAGCTGCAGTTATATTAAGGACCGCGACCCCTAATTTTTGTTTTCAGAATTGAAAAAAAAGACAAATATGGTTTACTTATCAAATAACAAAATGAAAGGGTGCCCCATAGAAAATTGCAATCGGGGGAGCAAAGAGCTCCTTAATTGGTTCGAACATCCTACAAAATTGCAAAAATAAGAAGCACCCTATTAGAGAACCATACAAAATATTTGTGTTAAATTATCCTATTAGATATAAATATATTTAAGTATCAAATTTTTTTTTAATGCAAAATCCTGCACCAAACAGACGTTTCTTTTTGCCCAATGGTTGACCGGTAGTTAAGTCCGCCAAGTGTACTTTTTTTAAACACAAAAGCACAAAACTCTCGTGTGACACATTCATGACGCCGCGCATTCATCGCCTTGGCGATTGGCTCTTGAAGAAGCTCCTCTTGTACGTATGAAACATGTCGAGCATTTATCGACTTAAAAACGTGAGTCACATCATCAGCCTATGAGAGTCCACTGCTGGACGTAGGCCTCTCCTATTAACTATGCGTATAGATGCATTAGGAGGTAAATGCCCATAATCGCCACGCTGGGCTAGCGGATTGGCGATCGCAGTAATGTGTCCACTATGATGACGCTGCTGCCCATCATCAAACTTTTATCATAATTGTAAATGACACTTTAATCCCTTAGTCGACTCTTACGACACCCGCAGGAGGAAGTTGGGGTGGTGATAAATCTATTCTTACTGCCGTCACCACACGGCAAAAAAACGTGAGTAACTCGCATGAAATATAATTTTAGTAAGTACTTTCTTATTGTGCAATAAAGATTAAATAAATAAATGTGACATACCGTTGCCGATGGCGTACTGCTGCAGGAGGTCGGTCATGTTGACGTGGACCAGACCTCGCCTCTCCTGCATCAGGTTGTCGCAATGTGTCACCTTTCCGCTGCCCGGCCCGCCTGTGGTGAAACAACTGTCACTATACCATTCGTGAGTAGAAAACAAACGTAGATAAAACCAACTTAAAACCTTAAACCTTATTCATATTCACTTTTACTTAAAATTATAGATTAGTATTAACGTAAAGATTGCCACAATGACCACAAACCACGAATCAAACTCTTAATTATGAGTTAATAACTTAATACATAGTTAAGTATCAATTACAGCTCATAATTAAGAGATTTTTCTTTGCAATTTCTCGATTGTCTCCATAGAGAAAGTGACCGTCTCTAGTTCTCGTCCCTGTTCACTCCTGCTCATGACTCAAGAATCATACTGTATCTATCCTCGTAAGGCCCATTCTATTTTTAGGACAAGTGAAATAATAGCCCAGTGTCCTAAAAAAAGGACATGTTATTTTTGGGCATTTTCACTTCTAGTCGTTTTGATACCGACCCGAATAAAGTGGATATTCCTAAATATTTCATGCTTAATTGTCGTTACAAAGCTGACATCGAAGTTAACTTTTTTGTGAGAGTTAAGATAATTGGGTGTCCCTAGAAGTGAAAATGCCCTTTTAATTTTGGGACCTACAAAATAAAATTCATATTTCTTTGAAAAATATATCGTTATAGGTTGTTATGAGTAAATTTTGTTATCCTATAAATAGGACGTTGGGCCTTACGAGGGTATAGTATAAAACAAAGTCACTGTCCGATGTCTCTATATACATAATACATATGCTTAATTTAACCCATAATTCGACAGCGTCATAATATTATCATCAACCCGTGATTAGAAAGGGATTCGAACGAAAGTACTGTTGACACAATAGCATTAAGTCAATCTAGGATATATTCATAGTTATATTCATATATTCATAGTTTAAGTGCAGAGGCTTACAGTCAATAGATTAATTAATCACTCACTACATCTATAAACAACTCTTTTCTTGGTAAATGTTGTGTCATTTGCTGTGTCAATAGTACTTTCAAATCCCCTTCTGATTTCGGTTTCATAATACTTACATTCCATCCTTACTATTTAGATGTTTGACAGACCTTAACCATGCATTTTTCTAGAAATTTCCAACCTCGCTCAGCAAAACTCTGGAATAGTTTGTCGTCTGCGGTGTTTCCGGACCGTTACGATCTTCAAACCAAGAAAAGAGCGTAGGTATTCCCATCTTAAAGGTCGCTCTTATAATACCACGGGTGTCGCTTATACCATGGGTGACGGTGACCGCTTAGGCCCTGGTTTTTCTGGCCGGCGACCGGCGACCGATGCGTGTCCGCCGCCGACGACGTTCGAATGTTTTGTTCCTGAATGTTGAGGGTGGTTTCTCTGACACGTCGTCGGTTACCCGCTGCCGGTGACGTTTCAGAGAAACCACCCTCAAACATTCGCGAACAAAACATTCGAACGTCGTCGGCGGTGGACACGCGTCGGTCGCCGGCCGCCGACCAGAAAACCCACAGCCTTACCATCACGCGATACGTATGCTCGCTTGCCTCCTATTCTATAAAAAAAAAACTTGACATGGTCTTTGCCACACTTTTACCAAAATTATTAAAATCTGGCAAACCTGTCCAAATGCTATTGCACTGCCGTAGCTGTCTGTCTTACTTAGTTAGTATGAGGTGATCGAGCAATAGTATCTTAGTAGTAAGGTAGACTACTACATAGTCTAGTCTAGTCTAGGTAGTAACTAGGTAGGTTTTAATAGGTTTGTCAAAGCTTGTTTCACTTAATGCCACTGGCGGCCGGTGGTTCGAGTAAATAGATTCATCAAAACAAAAGGAAGTCTCACTCGCCATATATGAATATGTCAGGGACGGCTAGCGGCTCGAATTTGACGTAGGAGGAGTTTTGCATAACGAAGGTACATAGCAGTCTCACTTACCCAGAATGACGGGGGTGGGCGAGTTTTACATGGCGAAACTAACGAAAACCAATGACCGAATGAAAACTTATGAATATGACGGGGACGTATGAATATGACGGGGACGTATGAATATGACGGGGACGAAGGGAAGGCGGCGGGGGGCGTGGCTCGCCCCGCCCATGTGCTCTTGCGCAGCTATAGTTGTCCCACTCGGTCCGTATGAATATGACGGGGACGAAGGGCTTTTGCAAAACAAGTAACGCGCCTTGGAGTTGGAGACTTGTTTGAGGCTGTCTCACTCACCAAGTATGAATATGACAGGGACGGCTGGTGGCTCGAACTTGACGTGGGAGGAGTTTTGCATAGGTAAGGCGGCGGCGGCGCCCATGTGCTCTTGCGCCGCTGTAGTCGTCTCTCTCAGTTTGTATGAATATGACGGGGATGAAGGGCTTTTGCCAACCAAGTAACGCGCCTTGGAGTTGGAGACTTGTTTGAGCCTGTCTCACTCACCAAGTATGAATATGACAGGGACGGCTGGCGGCTCGAATTTGACGTGGGAGGAGTTTTGCATAGGGAAGGCGGCGGCGGCGCCTATGTGCTCTTGCGCCGCTGTAGTCGTCTCTCTCATTCTGTATGAATATGACGGGGACGAAGGGCTTTTGCCAAACAAGTGACGCGCCTTGGAGTTGGAGACTTGTTTCAGGCTGTTTCACTCACCAAGAATGAATATGACAGGGACGGCTGGCGGCTCGAACTTGACGTGGGAGGAGTTTTGCATAGGGAAGGCGACGGCAGGAGGCCTCGTTCCACCCATGTACTCTTGCGCCGCCGTAGTTGTCCCACTCGGTCAGTATGGATATGACGGAGACGAACGACTTTTACATAGAGAAAGCGACGAAAACCGTGTCTTGGAGTTAAAGACTTGTTTGAGGCTGCCTCACTCACCAAGTATGAATATGACAGGGACGGACGGTGGCTCGAACTTGACGTGGGAGGAGTTTTGCATAGGGAAGGCGGCTGCGGGGGCGTGGCTCGCTCCGCCCATGTGCTCTTGCGCCGCTGTAGTCGTCTCTCTCAGTTTGTATGAATATGACGGGGATGAAGGGCTTTTGCCAGCCAAGTAACGCGCCTTGGAGTTGGAGACTTGTTTGAGGCTGTCTCACTTACCAAAGTATGAATATGACAGGAACGGCTGGTGGCTCGAACTTGATGTGGGAGGAGTTTTGCATAGGGAAGGCGGCGGCAGGAGGCCTCCTTCCACCCATGTGCTCTTGCGCCGCTGTTGTTGTCTCTCTCAGTCCGTATGAATATGACGGGGACGAAGGGCTTTTGCCAAACAAGTAACGCGCCTTGGAGTTGGGGACTTGTTTCAGGCTGTCTCACTCACCAAGTATGCATATGACAGGGACGGCTGGTGGCTCGAACTTGACGTGGGAGGAGTTTTTCATAGGAAAGGCGGCGGCGGGCGGCGTCGCTCGCCCCGCCCATGTGCTCTTGCGCCGCTGTAGCAGTCCCACTCAAACGCTATGAATATGACGGGGACAAAGGACTTTTACATGGAGAAAGCGACGTCAACCAACTACCGCGTTTTGGAGTTGATAGATTCATCAAAACAAAAGGAAGTTTCACTTACCAAGTATGAATATGACAGGGACGGCTGGCGGCTCGAATTTGACGTGGGAGGAGTTTTGCATAGGGAAGGCGGCGGCGGGGGGTGTGGCTCGCCCCGCCCATGTGCTCTTGCGCCGCTGTAGTTGTCTCTCTCAGTCCGTATGAATATGACGGGGACGAAGGGCTCTTGCCAACCAAGTAACGCGCCTTGGAGTTGGAGACTTGTTTGAGGCTGTCTCACTCACCAAGTATGAATATGACAGGGACAGCTGGTGGCTCGAACTTGACGTGGGAGGAGTTTTGCATAGGGAAGGCGGCGGCGGCGCCCATGTGCTCTTGCGCCGCTGTAGTCGTCTCTCTCATTCTGTATGAATATGACGGGGACGATGGGCTTTTGCCAAACAAGTAACGCGCCTTGGAGTTGGAGACTTGTTTGAGGCTGTCTCACTCACCAAGTATGAATATGACAGGGACGGCTGGTGGCTCGAACTTGACGTGGGAGGCGTTTTGAATAGGGAAGGCGGCTGCGGGGGCATGGCTCGCCCCGCCCATATGCTCTTGCGCCGCTGTAGCTGTCCCACTCAAACACTATGAATATGACGGAGACGAAGGACTTTTAGATGGAGAAAGCGACGTCAACCAACTACCGCGTTTTGGAGTTGATAGATTCATCAAAACAAAAATAAGTCTCACTTACCAAGTATGAATATGACAGGAACGGCTGGTGGCTCGAACTTGACGTGGGAGGAGTTTTGCATAGGGAAGGCGGCGGCGGGGGGCGTGGCTCACCCCTCCCATATGCTCCTGCGCCGCTGTAGCTCCGCTGTAGTTGTCTCTCTCAGTCCGTATGAATATGACGGGGACGAAGGGCTTTTGCCAAACAAGTAACTCGCCTTGGAGTTGGAGACTTGTTTGAGGCTGTCTCACTCACCAAGTATGAATATGACAGGGACGGCTGGTGGCTCGAATTTGACGTGGGAGGAGTTTTGCATAGGGAAGGCGGCGGCGGGGGGCGTGGCTCGCCCCGCCCATGTGCTCTCGCGCCGCGTATGTGCGCCTGTTGTCTCCACCTCTTCATTGTTTTGTTCTAGAAGAAATGAGAAAGAGTTTGAGAGTTGCACTGATATCTTAAGTCAACTTTGTCGAAAACGTAACGGCTATAACCTTAGAAACATATTGAAAGTGGGAGAATTCTCTATACCGGTGTAATAAAAAAACGACTAATCATTTTGTCTTTCTTGAACTTCGTACTTCGGTAGCGACCCCTAATTTTTGTTTATAATAACTGAAAAAAAAAGAACAAAATGAGAGGGTGCCCCATAGAGAATTGCAATCGGGAGAGCAAAGAGCTCCTTTATTGGTTCGAACATCCTACAAAATTGCAAAAATAAGAAGCACCCTAACAAACATCTAGTCATAAAATAAAGAATTGTATTCGTAACGTTCTTAGATGTACGCGAAGAACGCGTCACGAACCCGACATTGTCGTGGAATGCACCTAAATGCTATTCAGTTTAGGTTCGGTATGGAACTGACACATCGCGATTCAGTTTAGGTCCTAAATTGAATATCATTAGTAGAGTAGTAGTACTAATGCGACTCAGTTTAGGTCGAGAGAAAGGGACAAGGCTATACGAGTCGTATATCTCTGTCCCTTTCCCTGAACCTTAACTGAATCGCATTAGTACGTCGTGGTAACCCCCCTGTTATGGTATTTGGTACGCTTAGGAACTAAAAGTCTGAAGCCCCTGACTGTTTAATAGTTATTTGTTATACAAGGGTGCAAAGTTGTATTACTTGTATTTTATCTACGAGTATGAAATTGAAACATGAGCTAGCGAAAGGATCCTATAGTTAAACCACGAGCGAAGCGAGCGGTTCTAAATTAAAGCCCTGGGCGTAGCGAGTGTTGTAACGTATGAGAAGTCAAATATCTTTCTAATTAAATAATTCAGGTATGACGCTCCATGGCGAATGTACAAAGGTCCCAGTTTTGTCATTTGGGCTACGGAACTCTAAAAACAATTTCAGCTACGTTTGTACATTAACGCGTAAAACACTAGTCTAAATAATTTTTGAGTTTAATTAAATTATTCAGTTAGTCCAGAAACCTAATAACACGTGCAATTATACTAGTTTCACAAACAGGCAATACTCGTAAGTAAGTTCGCCTGTCCTAGCGGTGGGTATAAAGCTTTTACCCCACTTTCACTTTTGACCTATACAGGGCGTCCCAAAGTTATGGGACATGAAGGGGAAGTACCTACCTTAAATATCGTAGATAATGTATTTTGCTGAAAGAAGGCTTTATGTTATTTTTAAAATTTAGAAATAGTGCATCCAAAGTCTTACAAAAAATTACGTGATTCATCCGGAAATCGAACCAACCAACTACAATTTTTTCCGAATTTTGAACCTTTGTTTGTGGTTATTCTTTTAGTTTTAGATACTATGTTTCTTAAGAAGAATTGTTATCTTTTATCCATTCTTTCGAATGATATCATACAAATTAAGATTTTTTTTTTGTGTTCTAGTAGGTTCGATGCCAAGAAAAAGCAATTTTTTTTTAATGCAGTATTATATAATTTTCAAAATAAAATAAAGTCTTCTTTCAGCAAAATATCCTATCTACGATATTTAAGGTACTTCCCCTCCATGTCCCATAACTTTGGGACGCCCTGTATATTCGTATATCGTCGGGAATAGTGCAATACCGCGTAACTATCAAAGCAGATAGAGTTCAAATATCAAACAATTGACTCTAATAATTGAATTTGTTAGTTACGCTGTATTACACTATCACCGATGATATACTGTACAAGGTGATTCAGGAGGCTGGGAGAATTTAAAAATCACGAGAGGGAGAAACACTACAGAGCAGAGGGAGTACCGAGAACTATGAAAATCGCAAAATTCGAGCATCAGGAAGCACATTTTTAGGGTTCCGTAGTAAACTAAGAACCCTTGTGAGTACTTATAGTTTCGCCATGTCCAAGTCCGTCTGTTCGCAGCATAGCTTAATGGCCCGTAGTACTAGAAATTAGAAATTTGGTACAGGTATATATATGATTCATGTCGATAAAGTGGTAGATTTTGTTTAGTACCTCTCCGTAGTTCTCATCGCCAACAAATTGCTCCACAGTTTGGCGAATCATTTGTATTGTGGTACACTTTGTTTAATGTTATAAAATTAATTTAAAAAAAAGTTATTCAAAAACGGCAGGGCCATAAGCCTAATTATTCATGGCTTTTTTTCATTTTTTCGGACCCAGGAATCAATTTTTTTAATTCCGGAGCAGTTATCTCCGAAAATACTGACTTTGGAAAAAACTTTTTTCAAAAATACATATTCTTTTTAAAAAACCTACTGAACGATATCACTCACTATAGGGTTTTCGTAAATAAAAAAACCACCCCCACTTTATGTTCTATATTTTATTCTACCATTTTGTCGGCGTGATTAATATGTATACCAATACGAAACTGAAAATTGCTAGTACCTACAATCAAGTGCAAAAATAAGTATTGAAAGAATCCGCTCATAAATATGTTACGACGAATGTTATGTTACGTCTTATTACACAGAATTAGAGTGCACTGGGACATATTTTAGAACATTCTTGTGTACACCTTATTTTGTCTTTGACTGTACTAGCAGTCACTGATCTATGCTGCGGACAGACAGAGGGACAGGCAGCCACAGCAAAACTATAAGGGTTCCTAGTCTGCTACGGAACCCTACAAAAGTCATTATGTCATTAACATCTATTAGAATTAGTTGTTTGTTTTTTTTGTTGGAACAGTACATTACATTCCGGCCAAGGTGTGTAGGTACACAGGTACAGTGCTTTTCTCAAACATGCAATGAAATAAAAGGTTAACTAGTGGAGATCCCTTACAGGAATAAGTTCGCCTTTGTACCTGTCAAAATTTTTGTATAAATGTGTATTTTTACCTGTGTTTTGTGTACAATAAAGAATTTACATACATACATAAACAACGAAAACATCAATGTTTTATATGCATAGTATTGCATAGTGGCAGAATGTCATGATGCCTGTGCCACAAATTTATGTGGAATGGAATTATAAAAACCCAGGCCTTCAAGATTTGTATTAAATTCCATTAACGACCTCTTGTCTTAGTCGCACCTGAAACGTCATACTTCGCAGCCTATTTGAACATAACAACAATATTCTATATTCACACATCTATTTTAAAATTGTAATTCTATACATAATTTATTATCTTCTTTCGCCTATGCTTCACAAGCCCACAGTTGATACGGTAATACTATTACTATACTCGTATCTATATGTACTTGCGCAGAACTCTTGCCGCCAAAACTTTGCACAACTAAGTTTAGTACTTTGATAAAGCAAAGTTTCGCAACGAGTTTGCGAGCATTTTGACCTTGATTTGTCTACCTACCTTATTTATCTACGTGTTGTAAACATAAAGACATATTTTATATTTCTGTATTGTTAACATTTATTTGTTTGTCAAACTGAATTTTAAACTGGCGCCCAACGTGGGATTTTATGAACGTTATATATCTAATGTTTTTATTGCCTTTACACTTATTCAATTTCAAGTCAGTCGCCCCTATCTATTATAATACGAATCTACGTATCTAATCAATGTACTATATACGAATTTATATGTGTACCTACGTACACAGTATTGTATACCAACACTTCGTAACTCACCAGTATCTAAACAGATGCCCATATTCCATGAAGATACAGATTAAAAACAATCTCTCACTCGAAACACTGTCCACCGACCGAAAACTATTATAATTGGCACTTAGAATAAAATATATAGAAAACGCGAGGATACCGCACGGACAATCACGTTAGAATTAATCGTTTATCGATTTATCGCGGCGTTCGCAAAGAAATAATAAATAACATCCGAAGAAGTATTATTTTATCTCATCTTCAGCTTCCCACCTTTTAGGTGATATTTATTTTCAAGTTTGGAAAGCGTGAGAGCATTTCTTAGCGCGGACGGAGCAGGCATCGCGTGCGACCGCTCTGTCCGAAGGCTGAGTCGCGACTGGCCGAAGTTTCACTTCGCGCGCTACACGGTACACGTGAATCTATACCAGTCCCGCTCACACGTAACTAGTTGTGAAAGTAGGAGCGGGACGGAAAAGCGATTGAATAATTGAGGATTCGTGAAGAATGAAGCTAGTGCGTGGGTAATTATCGTATAAAATGCAAGGCTGCAAGTGACTGATGTATTTGCCAAGAAAATTAGGGCCAACACGTTTCTGATCGGGGCCGCCATCTTTTATTCAAACGTCATGTATTGTGGACAAGTTGTAACTAGTCCTAAGAAACTATTAAAGTATGATGTCGGTAAATAAGCGGCTAGTGAAAGTTTGATGTAATTACCTGAAGTTCTGTTGGGTTTACATTTCTTGAAATTGGTTCGGGGTAAAGGAAAATGAGTCAAAAGTATGACATGTGTTTTAATTAGGAAATTAATATTTTAAAACTGTGATCCTTAAAAATGTGTGAATAAACTCATGTTTGTCAGTCCCACGTTATTAATATTGTATGTAAGGATGAGGACAATAAGTGCTTATAAATTGACAAAGATATACCTATACATTGTAATTAAATTTTCAAATAAAAACTGTTATCATGCGAACCGAAACTGAAGTTACTAGTATTCGTTACAATACTCACTCGAAAGAAAAATGTTACAACGAAATAAAGTATTTTGAAATATCGCTCCTTGACTTGCAAGCGTCCATAGATTAGGTACGGTGTGTTACCGCCAGATTGGTCTTGTAGGTACCTACTTATACTAGGACTCAATTTGACTAGTGTTCGAAAAAAACGGGTTGAAGGACCAAATGAAAGATGGCGTTAACTAAATGTCAGTTTATTGATAATAATTTGCGTGAACAACTATGTGCGGAGATTCCAAATATACAAAATAACTACTGAACTATAACAATAAATAAATCCTAAAGTAATTTCAACTCCATGTCTATGTCTACAAAGTATAAGATACAATAGCAGTCTGGCATAAAGAGTAGAAATTAAAAAGTAGCAATATCGTCATGTTTTCCTATATTCTTTGGACGAATTAGAAAATAGTACTTAGTTTTAATTAATTTAAAGGTTTTTCTATTATTTTTTATTAGTGCCCTGCCTTAAGGCATTAAGTCTGCTATTTATAACCATTTGTATTGTGAAATAAAGTTTAAATAAATAAATAATTTCTACTCTTTTTCGCCAGACAATACAATGTTTGATTATGCTTAACTTTTAACGCATACACTGTTATACATTTGAGACATTTTAACTACAAAATTTACTATTACATCGAAATATTACCATAATAACATAAATATAAAGGCATACTGAAACCTTACACTGCGTGTTAGTATGATCTTGTCTATGACAAATCAATTTGATAAAAAAATCCACAAAATAATGTTACAACTAAAAAAAACAATAAAAAATATATGATTATGTGTTCATCTATTATAAATTTCGCTAAAAATAATATTGCTCATATATTGATAAGTACATTTTTCTATACGTCTTTTTCGTAAATATTAATTTAATAAACATTTTGACGTATTCGTAATCTTCTCTAACCTCTTGACAGCAATTGACGGCTATACACGACACCGGAAAGTGTCATGGGCGCTAGCGACGGCTATAGGCGCCAGCTTCGCGAATGTATACCAATCGTCAGTAGAATCTAAAAAATTAAACAAATATGATAGACTTTCCATAGCATTTGACGTCTTTGACACATCGTGAAACACGTTCGTAGATATATTTTTACATTAATACCTACTAATAAATACCAACAGTTTTAACTAATAGTATATAGCGTTGAAAATGTCAGAAAAAAACTTTTTTTTTTAGGGAATGTATGAAAAATTTTGATTTTTCCGTTTTTTTTTTGAGTTTTGCAGAAATAATCAATGCCACTGTCACTCCTTACCATCTGTTTCAATTGACTTTTCCTCGATGACATCGCGTTCTAGTATACGTGAAAATTAGACCCAAATCACATTGATTTAGAGTTGAAAATTAGAGTGGAAACTTTTATTGATTTTTCCGAAAATATCTGGAAAAAAACGAGCTGTTTGGAAAGAAACGGGATTTAATCCGGAAATTTTCAACGCTAATAGTGTATGTGAATTGTGAACTCAAGCTTTAAGATTTTAAGTTCGTAATAAAACCAAGACTGACGATTGGTATAGCATAGACTTACGCGGATCTACGTAAAGTTCAACTTCGCTTGATTAGACGCAATCGTGTGGCATCAGTGACACATGTAAGAAAGAAAGAACGAAAAATAATTGATTCAGTGCGCTTAAAATACAAACATAAGTACAAACTATAACATACAATATTTTTTTAAACCGTCATTGAAAAGGTTTTCACTCAGCTTTATTTCAAGATACTTGATAGGTACCTTGACGCTGGTCTTCCGTGAAAACCATTTCATAGGTTTGCACATGATTGGTATGTAAGTATGTCGCCACGAGATAGATTTTCCATCTTTTACTAACTATATGAATAAAAGAGGGGTGGATAGTCTATCTCGTGGCGAGATACTGAACCACTAATTCAGTACTAAAAGCCTACTAATTTACTTCAAGCCTTCGCTTTCATAAGGTTAAAGAATATCGAATTCATTGAACATTATACAATATACACGGTGGAATTTAATCGGTGAACAGGAACCCATTTTTCTAATTCAGTAATCGATGGCGGTCACGTTTATGTAGTACTTAAGTGGAACCAAGTTTTTTTTTAGCATAATTTTTTTTTATGTTGAAATTAAAATTTATTGTCACCCTACTAATGGTTTAGTCTGAAAAGTTTAATACCTCTTTTCAAACTATCAGCCATAGAAACTTAAAACATAAATGAGCAATAACCACTCACATGCTTTAATTTTTGCGATAGACTCTATTCCTATGTAAAATAAGAGCGATGCATGGCTGATAGTTTGAAAAGAGGTATTAAACTTTTCAGACTAAACCATTAGTAGGGTGACAATACATTTTAATTAAAGTTTAATTTCAACATAAAAATTTGTTATGCTAAAAAAAAAACTTGGTTCCACTTAAGTACTACATAAACGTGACCGCCATCGATTACTGAATTAGAAAAATGGGTTCCTGTTCACCGATTAAATTCCACCGTGTATAAACATGGACGTCTAAGGCATACTCAAAAATGCCCTCAAAACACGAAATTGTGCCTCGGTCGGTGATCAGGACATAACACCGCACATATTATGACAGAACATCTTTGACAAATTATATCAAAACTTTGATGGACCACTTATAACTATATTTAAATAGTGGGTTTACGAGTATATAACTAGGTTAATATATAGGGTGGTCATGAGACTCATGAGTATACCCACAGACTTTACCCATGCATTTTATGAGTGACATGTCATTTTCGTTTTTTTTGCGATATTATGATTTTTTATACATGACCAGTAATAGGCTGTAGGGAAAGACTTTTACTTTACTATATATTATTATGTATAGGTACTTATACCTACTCATTTCCACCCTGTATAATTTGTCAACAAAATTACAAGACCGTTCTTGAAAGGAATTTTTGTATAGCGTGTAGCTTCCATGTTTTATTTGTTCGTAGTATACAGAGAAATAACCATAAACAACTTTGATATCCAATTATCAACCTTATCATTATGAAAATATGGTGCAATTAGCAACCAACAGACTATTTACAAAAGTGTCTATAGGTACTTAGATATATGGAAGAACAGTTTCTTAGTACTAAATCTATGTACAGATTGAAAAGATATTCTAAGTCACAAAGTCTTTTACCGATATATTTTTAATATACAAGGCGTAAGGCCGGACCCATTTCTCGAAAGCTTGTAACTTGTAATACGAGTGGTAGTCTCTTTTTAACACTATTAATTACATAAGGACTTCCGCTTGTATTACAAGTTACAAGCTTTCGAGAAATAGGCCCCTGATCTAATTAATAGTGTCAAAAAGAGACTTTCACTTGTATTTCAAGTTACAAGCTTTTGAGAAATGGGCCCCTGTACACCTGAGAGTTCTTTCGTAAGTTATAGAGACGGAGCTATACTAAGGAATGAGAGGTGAATATCACTATCTCATTCCTTAGTATAGCCCCGTCCCTATAGGCTATAACTTACGTAAGAACTTACAACAGGTGTAGGGCTGGCCTAAGGACAATGACACATGAAATACGACATATAAGTCAGATAAGTTAGTTTATTGATTTAAACTTTCACGATTATCTCATCAGAGATTAAAGAATCTCATATTTTAACGACAAACGGGTCTTAATCGCGTAAACTTACGTTTAATGTTATCCTGACGGTTCGGTTATGACTTATGACGTTGCACCCGTGGCCGCATGTCTGCGTAAGTTTACATGATTAAAATCCGTTGTCGTTAAAATATGAGATAAGTTACTTGTCTAACTTTGTAAACAATTTTCTAACCTCAACGTGCACTTTTTTGTCGAAAATTGCTATTTCCTTTGTTAAAATTATACCAATGCTATGGGAAAATACTAAAATAAGGCCTAAAGTATCTTCGTATAGAGCAAGATGGCAGTTTTAGAACAAAAAAAAACCGGCTAAGAGTACGTCTGGCCCTGCTCAGTGTAGGGAGACTCCATAGTATAATTCGAAAAGTATTTACAAAGTAGAAGTAAAATTTTATTATATTTGATAATTAATGTGCTTTAGCCCCGTAGTCATTATGAAATTATACATGAATAGGTATGTAAGCGATTGTGCACCTTATCAACTATGATAATTATATTAATTATACAAGTCAGTACATTTCCATTTCAACAATATGATCTAGTTATAGGTAGGTACCTTGCGTTTTGGCGTGTCATCGTGAGAGAAACCATACTTTGTGTAATTTCTTAGAAACATGAACATTTTTCCCGTTTAATTTTATCCCATTATTAATTTCTAGTTTCCTAGAATTTGAATAAAAAATGGTAACGTGGAAGTACCGTGCCGAGCTAATTAAATATTAAGACAAAATAATAACTGGTTCCAACGTTATCGATTCCAAATACATAATGGAGTAACAACTCTATCTCTATACACGTAAGGTCGAATATGGGGATTGTAGTTGGAATAGGCCGTTTTATAGATCAATTACATACAGATGGCTAATAGTAATAAAACCCGTTTAGACTTAAGTAGTTGTTTTTAATAAACAATTTTCTAACCTAAAAATGCACACTTTTTGTTGTAAGTTGCTAGTTCCTTACTTAAAACAACGGCCAAGAGCATGTCGGGTCATGCTCGATGTAGGGTTCCGTAGTTATTCAAAAACGGCTGGGTCGACTTTTCGAAATAGTTTTATTCTAAAGTATTCTTTAAACTAAACTTTTCATCACACTTGCTGTCTAAGCGCGCCATTGCTTAGTAATAGAAAAGTGAAATTCCCTAAGGAGTTGCATGTACTATTAATCACACTTGCTATCGTAGCGGGAGTAATTAGAAAAGTGAAATTCCCTAGTGAGTAATAGAAATGTCAGTACAACATTTAATAATATTATGATTTATGTCTTAAAACTTTAGCAATTTTAGAGCAAAACATATTTGGAGGAAGACGTGGAAAGTTGGGTAAGTTACGCAACGGGTAAGAATAGAAATTAACCATCTACATGTAACAGATCTATGGCTGTATTGAACATTCTAGAATAATACAACGTATTTGTTCTAAAAACTAGGGTAAGGTTGACCAATCAATGCCAAAACGTAATATAAGTAAACGTATTATTCGGCAGTTAGGTCGTTTTAGTTCCAGTAAACATATTAAAGACAAGGTTGACATCGCTTAAATAAATTCACAGTGAGATTGACAAGGCCGATGAAGAAATATGGCCAATAATTGTTGCCGTCAATGGATATCCTGAAAACCTCGAAAAGCGAGCAATGTATTTTTAGTTTGTGCCCTTGTTTAAAAAGTTAGCGTACCGAAATACAACGGGTAGAAAATATGAAACGGAAACTGAATTTTGTATCAGTGTTTGGGTGTCTGATATTATGTTTATTATTAGACGTAGTTACGCAAAAAGGAACCTATCAACGCGAATTTGTCATTTTAAAGATTGATTTGTTTGTTTCGATTTATGCTGTAGTATTAACGTATGCGGAATGAAATTTGGACAGATTTTGAACAAGTAAAAAAAAGTTTAAAATAAAACAATTAAATAGAAATTGTATCTCAATGCTAAATTGATTTGTGTACATTTGTTAATTAATTCGGGAAGTGTGTTTTGGCATATTTCTTTAGAAATGATGGCCAATCAAGTAGACCAATGTCGCAAAACTGCATGTATTTTCCACAGGACACATTTGCTATGGCCAAAATCGACGATAATTCTGAATTTTTAGATGTAGGCAAGATTTAAAACACTTTTATATATTAATTTCGCATTCTCGTTCTTTCCAAAAATAATATTAGAAACCCTAGTGTAATGTTAAATTTTAGCTACAGACACTTTTCTGAGAGAGCTCGAATAAAGGAAATTATGTTAGATCCCATCACAAAATCGAACAGAGAGTCCAGAATGACTTTCAAAATACAACAAAAAAAATTATACACAATATCCTTAAAGCATGAGCATCACGAAACTTTAACAAAGAGCAAGCCTACCAACACCGAAAATAATAATAAACAACTATGAAAATGTGGCTTAGTCATTTGGTCAAAAAGTGTAAAAAACACTGGTTTTTCAGTAATGGATGTCACGCTGAACGAGCTATAGGTAATTTTAACTAAACATTTTTAGCATTGTTACCAGAGTTGGGCAAAAAGTAATATGATTACTCCTTCCGATTACTTTTGTATGTGTACTTTGTAATATATGCCCAACTCTGATAGTTACTATTATTTTTGGAGTACCAATAGCCCATGGACTAGAATATGAAATATAATGAGCAAAGGATATCTGTTTAAAAAGTTTTCGTACAGAAGATAAAATTAGAGGCACACAGAAAAATGCTAACATCAGTTTTTTCGACGTCAATGGATAAAGTACCATCCCCCCCCCCATCCGCCCCTCTCTTCCCGTGGGTGTCGTAGGAGTCGACTAAGGGAAATACTGAGTATCCAGCTTCTCAGCCGGTGGTAGGGTATTTTTACTAGTACCCGCCTGGTTGGCTACCACCGTACATTCGGTGTAAACGCCCGTGAAATGACTTACCTTCGTGTTTGCCGTGTTTCGGGGTCAGCCGGTGTATTTACCAGCATCTAGCGGGCCAGCAAGGCGGTGGCAACTAACAGGTTACTGATTGTCTCCTGTTCGTTGCCGCCGCGATTTGGGCTCTACTTTTCACTTACGATCAGGTGGAGTGGAGCCACTTTGTTGTGCCAACGTTATTTTTATTGGGTCGGCAACGCGCATGTGACACCATGAGGTTGCAGGCGCCCATAGGCTACGGTGACTGCTTTCCATCAGGCGGGCCGTATGCTTGTTTGCCACCGACGTGGTATAAAAAAAAAAAAAAAAACATAAAATTGAAGTTATACACTCCGGATTCAAGTAGTTTTTATCGTGCATGAATCCTTGTTAAAATCGATATTAAGAGACGTGAGTGTTTAAAAAATTATAATGCTGTTATTTATTTCACATAACATTCAACTTTGTCCAGATTTCATTCTGCATACGTTAAAAGATTATTATGGGTTGGGTCTCTTTTGCATAATTACGTCCTTTTTTTCTTCGCAAAAACCAATGATCATTTGAAATCTCAAGGACATAGCCGTTTTTAGGGTCGATTACAGAAAAATTGTGTGAAAAATTGTTAAGGTCTTAAGCAAAACAAAAATCACGACCACGTCCATTGTGTTACGAAAGCTACCCATTCAGGCACTGGTCTCACCGCGAGCTACTAAGCTATGAACTATCGGCTACAAAAATAAAAGTGACACAGCGATACTCGCCTATCTATCGCCTAGCTATCATCGCCGGGCGAGTATCGCCATGTCTCTTTTATTTACACGAGAGTGCGTATCTTTTGTTCGTGTTTAGGTATAGCCGATAGTTCATAGCTTAGTACTTCGCGGTGAGACCAGTGCCTCAAACTATATGGTATACCTACTCTGTCGAACAACCTTTGGCAGTACAAAACGGCGGCAAATTTAAAAAATGCGTATTGTTGATGCCTCATAGAAAATTCGCCGCTTTTTGTCACTGCCAAAAGTTGTTACACAGAATTTAACTAGGTACCTAATACAAAAAATATGATTTTAAATTTTGTTTTAATAAAAGGCCTTGGAACTAAGTACAATTTTGTAGCAATCGACCCATACAAAGTATATATTATAGCGGCAATAATATGGCTTTATAAAATAAGGCCTTGACATACTTAAAGCTATTGGATTAAATAATACTACAGTATATTAGAAGATTCAAGTTATTGAGAGTTAACTTAGCTAACTACTTATAAAAACATCAATTAAAAATATCGATAATATCAAAAATTACAACGAGAAAATAATTCATATAAACTGAGTCAACAAATCGTTGGATGGATAAAATATCACAAGCAGCTTAAAATGTATTCTAATTATGAACGAGATGGAAACCGGGGTTAAACCGATTATGGGGTAATTGCGTACTCGTGCTCACCAACGATAATCCAAAATGTGACAGCTATGGTCCAAAACTAAATCGAATAATTGTCGATTTAATATAGGGTGTTTCCGTGGTCGTCATCCCAACTGTGAAAAACGTGTTAAGTAGGTCATTCTGAACAATGTTTCCCATGGGACCTATATGAACAAACGTACTATTTTTAGACTAGTAAAGTTCCAGTTCATTAATATATATACATTTCTCCATACTAATTCTTTCCCAATGTGTTTACATGATTATGAAACGAGACTGGAAATTATGAACACTTCCGCATTGGTCGCTATGAAATCAGTTTTTTTGCGCGATATTCATATTTGTTCCATGTTTAGAAAGACCATCTTAACACGCTTTTCACAGTTGTGATGACGACCACGGAAACACCCTGTATATTTATTGGCAGTGATCAAAATTATGAGTGAAAATAACTTTACAAAACCTTTCAAGCGGACATAAAAACAATAAAAGTTCTTAAATAATAAAGTTTATTTAATGTTCGCAATTATCCATACTCGAGAAACCCCATTTTACAATATATTGATTCAAACTTTCACGATTATCACTCATATTTTAACGCCAAATGGATCTTACTTGCGTAAACTTACGTTTAAATATTATCCTGACGTTTCAGGCATGATGTTACACCCGTGGTCGCAAGAACTGTTTGTCATTGAAATATGAAACCCATTTTACGTTAAGATTTATACTCTGCGCCATAATTTCATGACAAAAACAAACCTCATCTTACTCTCGTACTTTTCGTATCTCTCTGAATTCAGTTAAATAGGCTCAGTTTATTGTCCTTAACCTTTATTGGCTATCTGCGCCATTTTTCAGTTAAAAATAAAAAAAACGTAAACAAACCTGCAAACTTGAATTATTTCATAATCATGCACTTTCAGTACACAATCTTGGTTTTATCACCAACTTAAAACCTTAAACCTGAAGTTCACATACATTTTTTGTTAAAATAATTGATATTTATTAGTATTAACTTAAAAATATATCCGCGAACGTGTTACACGATATGTGTCAAAGACGTCAAATGCTATGGAAAGTCAGCCATATTTGTTTACCGTTTTTTACTTTCAACTGAAAAATTGTATAGGGACGGTGACACTGAGCAACTTTCACTATGGAGATAATCAATAGATCACGAATAAAAACAGATTTCTTGGTTGTCTCCAAGTTTCATCATTATCAGCCTATGATAGTCCACTGCTGGACGTAGGCCTCTCCTATTAACTATGCGTAT
>JALPQI010009503.1:0-50001 GCA_025490895.1 Thaumatotibia leucotreta
GCTCTTCGGTATATAATTTGTAAGTTATGGCCTGGCCACGACATTCTACCTAGCGTTAGCGCAGCCTTTGCCAGGGTCCGATTTGCTACTAAATTTCCTCCACTTTGCGCGATCCTGGGCATCTTGTACTGTAAGCCCATTCACACTCAAAAAAAAATGAACCAACAAAAATGTAGTAACTTAAATTCGCGTATTTATTTTGACAGTCGTTGGACCTTACTCCACAGTGCCACCTCACAGCCCTATAGCGGCAGAATAAGTATCAAAAAACCTCATTGGCTGTAGCTCACAGATGTCATATATACCATAGATCAAGCAAACGTCTTTCGGGGGTCAAATTTTGTAAGTTGAAGTGAACAAAAACATTAATAATGCCTCCTTAAGTAATATTAATTGCAACAACACAAAAAAATATGAATACTCAAGGGCCTGAGACATATTTAAAATCATACGCAAGTAACAACTTCAGTAGGTACAAAATCTGACACGCTCGGCTGACGCTCGGCCGCCATACAAATGAATGAACTTGTTTCTTCTATCCAAATCTAATTCTGTGCTGTAGCTAAATTTTTTTGTTGCAGTCCCAACACACGCAATCAATCAAAACTAGGACGTGTCCCACACAAACTAGCAATGAAGACTACAGACACGCAAAAGCAACTCGGACGCTCGAGACCCAAACTTCAGGCGATATCGTCGTAATGAGTCTTCTAGAAGCAAACAGAATGATTAAATCGTTGAAGAAATATAAAAAGCTAGCCGATAAACGTCACTTAAACATTCGGGCTGCGCGGGTTAGGTATTCCAGATTGCTTAAAAAAAAGGCAGATTTGGAAACAGTTATCGAGTTGCTTCACGAAGCTGAGGCAAATCCTAGCAGTCAGAATATTTTAAATGACACAGGATCCTTCAGTGAGGTGTTGGCGCGATATCCGAAAGATCCGTGTGTTTACTCTGTTAATGTTGAGGAATAAAAAATGAATCGAATAAATTCTTATTCTTAACACGTTCGACGCCGGTGACACAGCGTGTGTGACCAACTAAATCTGATTCCTATGCCAGTGACACACTTACGTGATCAGAGTAACCTTATTCTTATGCCATTAGCATAAATCAAGTTCTTCCTCCTATGCCAGTGCTGTAGAAATACGAACGTTTTTGACACAAGTGCTGTGTCACTAACATAAGAGTACAATCTGTTCAGTCACACATGCGTGTCAATGGCATAGGAGTTCTATCAGATAATTTCGATCGGCATAGTATTAGCGCTTAGTGAAACAGTACTGGAGGCGAACGTGTTAAAGTACTCTTTATGACAACCCCTCCCAAACACAATTTTTATGTTGAAGAATAAAATACAACAAGTGTGAAAAATAGATTAAAAGATCTATTGAAAATCGGCGAAAAGGCAAGGCAAGGCAAAAAATTGCAAACAAATATGGCTAATTTTCCATGGAATTTGACGTCTTTGATACATATCGTGAAAAACAGCAAATTTTTTTCGTTAATGTTAATAAATAACAATATACTTTACTTAAAAATGTACCTGAGTTTAGGAGTTTAAGTTAGCTATAAAACCAAGATTGTGTGATTATGAAATAGTTTTTAGGTATGTTTTTAAGTTATGTCAGAGTGAAACGAGGGGCCGCACATAGTGTGCCACTAAGAGGGATAGACATAGTCACTTACTAAGAAGAAAGTGCCACACAGGCACTTAGTGACGTATTCAACGCATTTGTCTGGCACTTACATTTAGCATCTAATGCACACACACACAAAAAATAGTGGCACAGTGATAAGGACGGACGATTATCGTTCCTTTTCACTTCCACTAGTAAAAAGTTTCATAAGACCATCCCTTTCGTTCTTGCTATTATTATAACGTTGTCAAATCCATATTAATCCTACATTCATGGAGTGAAATCAATTTGTCAGTCCAGTAGGTCCAGTAGGAGTAGCAGTAACTAGGGTTGTGTTTTACGAGTATAAAGTTACAATTTTGCTGTTTGCCTCTGATAGTTAAGAGGAGTTAAGGGTCTTCAATGAAAACAAAATTGAACGTCATAATTTTTGTGTTACGAAGTTAAATTTAGTGTAACAATATTTTCTTCGGTTACCGTGAGGATTACTCATGAAATAAAACTATGAAAACGGATAAACTCGCGTATATTAACTAATTTTGGGATACCTTCCTAACAATACAATCATACAAAGGAAGGAAATACTTCTCAGGCAGTGGCGTAGGGATAGAACCGGTGTAGATTATTTATTTTGTCTCTTGTCTTCATTCTGAAAATACTTGTAATGAATAACTAGCTTAATTTGCAAATTTAGTATGTACCTACATCCACCCTTAAAATTTGCCAATATGTGCGTGCGTTAGAGAGGCAAACAGCGAAATTGTAATCTGTAACTCTCTAAATGCGACCCTGTGCTAACCCGAATACCGAAGTTCGTAATTTTCGGAGATACAGCCCAGGCAGCCAGCAAATAAGAGTAGAAATTAAAAAGTGGCAACATTGTAGTGTCGTCCCGTTTTCTCACGCATATTGATTTGAAAGGGACGATACTACGATGTTGCTACGTTTTAATGTCTAGGTACTCGAGTGACAGCCAACGAAGGTGTTATTAGAGCATGGATTTAGAATATGGATATGGATTTGACAACGTAATAATAATAGCAAGAACGAAAGGGATGGTCTTATGAAACTTTTTACTAGTGGAAGTGAAAAGGAACGATAATCGTCCGTCCTTATCACTGTGCCACTATTTTTTGTGTGTGTGTGTGTTAGATGCTAAGTCTAAGTGCCACACACACAAGTATCTTCTTAGTAGTAAGTGACTATGTCTATCCCTCTTAGTGGCACACTATGTGCGGCCCCTCGTATTAGAGTGACAGAGAAAAATCCCCGAAATTTGCGGATTTTGTAGTTCGCGGTAGAGCCTCAGATTGCTACGTAGGCTCCACACTCGCGTTTACGTCTTGGCGCCGCGATTCGCGCAATCTCTAAAATATGAAATATAGAGAAGTCGTAAATAAAACACTTAGGTACGGCAGTTGTCTTGCATGTTATTTTATTTACGTAAGTCTTCCTTATCTACCAGCCATCCTGATAATTCTGAAAAGAAAAATAAAAGTAAAGCCTTAACTAACTCGAAAACTCGTGGTAAGATTACTGCGGCGCGAACTGTGACATCCGCAAACTTCGAGGATTTGTCTCTCTCACTCTAACGACGCCTTCGTTAGAGTGACAGAGAAAAATCCCCGAAATTCGTGAATTTCGGTGTTCGCGGTAGCAGGGGCCTATTTATCGAAAGCTTGTAACTTGTAATATAAGCGGAAGTCCTTGGGTCTATTTCTCAAAAGCTTGTAACTTGTAAAACAAGCGGAGTCCTTATCTAACTTATGATGTCAAAAAGAGACTTCCACTTGTACGTAGGTTGCCCTGAAAGTTTCGGGAATCGGAAAAAATACGCATTTTAATGAAATAAAAGTACTTTTATTGATTTTCAAAGTATTCTCCTTTGTGTTTAATACACTTTTTCATTCTCTGAAACCAGTTTTTAAAACAGTTATTGAAGTCTGAAGTGGGGGTTGACAAAATGGCCATTTTATAAGCGTCGACTGCTTCTTCCGCGGTCTGAAAACGCTGACCACGCAACCGATTCTTTATTTTCGGGAAAGTAAAAAAATCGTTGGGACTTAGGTCGGGGCTGTACGGAGGATGGTCCAGTAATTCGACGTTTTCGCCCTTCAGATAGTCGTCTGTTTTCTGAGCGGTGTGAGGGCTGGCATTATCATGGTGTAGTATAATACGGCGGTTAGGGTTAGTTTTTCGCAGTTCAGCAAAAACAATCGGTAAACAAACGCCTATATACCAATCGGCATTGACAGTTCTTCGATCTTCAAGAGCGATAGTCGCCACGTGACCCGATTTGGAGACAAACGTGGCTACCATTTTTTTGATCGTGCTGCGAGAACGAACAACTTTTGTCGGCTTCGGTTCGTCTTCGTAAACCCAAACTCGAGATTGGTTTTTCGATTCAGGCTCATATGCGTAAATCCATGATTCGTCACCTGACACAATACTAAAAACGGCATTTGAGCTTCCTCCATTAAATCTTTTTAAAGTTTTGCGGCACCAATTGACACGTACCGTTTTCTGGTCGTCAGATAACAAGTGAGGAATCCACCGGGAAAATAACTTCCGCACGCCCAACTCTTGTTGTAAAATAACTTGTACCGGACTCATTCCAATGCCTGAAGTCTCCTGAATCTCCCGATATGTAACATGCCTATCTTCCGTTATCAGTTGGCGAACAACATCGATGTTTTGATCGGTAACGGCCGTTTTCGGTCGACCCTCACGTACGTCATCCGCAAGAGACACACGGCCACGTTGGAATTCCGAATACCACCTGTATATGGTCGTCTTTGAAGGTGCTTCACTACTAAAAGCAATAGTTAATCGGTCTCCACATTGTTGTTGTGTTAATCCACTTTTAAAGTCATAATAAATCATTGCTCTAAAACTTTCGCGGGACAGCTCCATAATTTTACTTAAGTGCTTATTAGTATAACCAGTGAACAATATAAATATGTAAGAGTGAGAGTACGGTCGCCGTCAGTATTTGGTGAGCAGCTTAGCATATCAATTAATAGTGTCAAAAAGAGACTTCCATTTGTATTACAAGTTACAAGCTTTTGAGAAATGGGCGCCAGATCTAAAGGTTGCTCCTCACCCTTGCACCTAGGCAGTTCTTGCCAAACCCCATTCTGACAGCGCGGCGCGTTATTCCCAGACACATCATAGCCCTTATTACATTCGTATACCAGGGAAAACTCGCCGTAGCTCTGCGGGTCGGTCACGTAGTACTTCCCGTGTTCTGGCCATGCGGGCAGTTCGCATGTACCACTGAAAAAAAAGAAAATATTAACCCCCGTATTCATAAACGTTTGCTAACTTAACAAACCGCTAATAATTGTTTGTCCCTTTCGGTCTTAACAATGTATCCATAAGAGCAAAAAGGACTAAGACACATATTGTTATCTGAGCTCAGAGCGTTGTCAGAGCGTGTGCAAAATTTCGTCCTAAAGGGACGAGAAAATTTTTCTTACTTACATAGTTACAAGTGAAGCCAATAAAAGCGTTAAACATCTACTCACTTTGATTTCTCAACCATCGTCAGCATGGCATAGAAGCACATTTCACGTTGCAGGGCGCAGAGAGGGTGACAAACCTCCAGTTGGTAAATGTCTTTTGTATGCATGTTGCTGCAATGAAACGCCAGGCCGAGCATAGGTCTTCTGCAAAACAATGAATTTTAATTTTATAAATTGCTCGGTAGCGACCCTCGCGAGGCGCTTTCTGGAGACTCACTCTTGGCGGCCCGAGTGCTAGTCATTCACATTCTCCATTGCATTAATTTACTCGGAAGGCATTATAAAGGCCGCTCAACAGTCGTGAACGAAACGCGGCGCGAACCGACGCGAGTGTGAGGTTTACGCGACCGTGCTGCGGTATCGACTGTCTATCTCTAGGATTTTTCTCTGTAACTCCAACGAAGATGTCATCAGAGTGATAGAGAAAAATCCTCGAAAAATTTACGAATTTCGATTTTCGCGGTAGTAGGCTAGGTCCTAAACTGAATCGCATCACGTCGATATCAGTCTCCTCACATTACAGTGCTCGGCCGCTTTAAAGTAAATCCTGACAGCTGTCAGTTCAATACATTATGTGTCAAAAATTTCACTTTTTGACACATAATGCATTGAAATGACAGGGCACGCACACATTGGCTAGAAAGAAAGCCAAACCGCAAAATTGTAAATTGTAACTTTATAAAACGTGACCCAGGTCACCCCAGCGGCCCTATCGCGAAAAACGAAATTCGTAACCTTCGAGGATTTGTCTCCGTCACTAATGACGCCTTCGTTTGAGTGATAGAGAAAAATCCTCGAAATTTACGAATTTCGATTTTCGCGGTAGTAGGCCAGGTGTCAGGATTTACTACATAGCGGCCGATCACTATAGTAGATCGTGGTAGCCCCCCTAAGTGACTGGTGATTCGCTCACGAGTGGGGAGCGGCATCAAAAGGTAATTTCATCTTCACCTGGACTTCCCGCACCGTTCCAGCGCCTCGTCGCTCGCGTCCGGACAGTCGATATTGCCGTCACACACTTGCGTAAGCTGGATACATGTGTTGGTGAGCGTGCATGACGCCATGTTGGGTTTGCTGTAGGCAGTTAAGTTTTAGGGTAAGGCATGAGTGGCGAGCGCCCGGCGAGTCCGACGGTCATAGGCCGTGGCTTCTCTGACACGTCGTCGGTTACCCGCTGCCGGCGACGTTTCAGAGAAACCACCCTCAAACATTCGCGGACAAAACATTCGAACGTCGTCGGCGGCGGACACGCGTCGGTCGCCGGTCGCCGGCCAGAAAACCCACGGCCTAAGGGAATTTGGCGGCGTGCGGTCAGGCCACGTACAGCCGACAAAAAAGTCCTCCTTTACAGCTCACAAGTGCAAACACGCTGCAAACACGTGCAAACGTGCACGTGCAAATACGCTCATGCTGTCGCGTCACGCGACAGCATGAGCGTTCGTTGCAACCGAGTTTCTATGTGTATTGTGCATTCGTGGTAAGATGTTTGCACTTGTGAGCTGTAAAGGAGACTTTTTTGTCGACTGCATGTACATACGCTTGCATTTGTTTAACATGGACGCCCAGCTGCATGCCCGGCCGACACGTCTACTCGCAGTTATTCACATTTTTTGTTTTTTCAATAGCCGTCACCTGCTGACGGAAAAACCGTAATATTTAAAAAAGTACACGTTGGCATGATATTTTTTTGTCTAGTAGCCAATAAACTAATTAATTAATTACGTATTAAAATGCAAGAAATAAAAGGTCATAAACTCACAAATTATGGTATTCTTGGTAGATTTTTTTTTGACAAGGTCGTTTACTCGAAAAAATTTTATCATACTTGGCGTAAAATATTACATACAGGTGACGGCTATTGAAAAAAACTAAAAATAAGAATAACTCGAAAATCACAAAATTTAGACCCCCGGTTGCCGGGCTAAAAACATTCTAAATAAGCTCTAGAATAACTCCTTTCAAGGAATAGGTCGAATTACATTTTTTTTTATGTTGGCACAACAAAGTGGCTCCTCTCCACCTGGGTCGCGTTTTATAAAGTTACAATTTACAATTTCGCTGTTTGCCTCTCTAACGCACGTACGTATTGGCTAGAAAGAGAGGCAAACAGCGAAATTGTAAATTGTAACTTTATAAAACGCGACCCTGATCGTAAGTGAAAGGTAGAGCCCAAATCGCGGCGGCAACGAAAAGGAGACGATCAGTAACCTGTTAGTTGCCACCGCCTTGCTGGCCCGCTAGATGCTTCTTCACGCTTCGTTTAAAGGGTCCCAACTTATAGGTATGCGGAAACACATGTGCCGGTAAAGAATTCCACTTTTTAATAGTCCTAGATAGAATAGTCCAGATATGAAGGAATTGCTGAATTTCTTAGTACGCGTGGGAATATTTTCCACGGTGAAGGAGTGACACCGCAAACCGGCACGTGTGGTTTTATAACGGAAAGAGGAGGGCGGGATGAGGGAAAATAACTCTTCAGAACACTCACCATGGTACTGGTATATCGACTATAGGCTACTTGACTCATACCAAATTTAGTGCAAAAAAATATTATTTTCTGTAGTATTTATTGAAAAGATCAATATTTTTCGATTACGGTGTATTAAAAGTGTTTGATGGTTACATATTTTTTATTGAAAAATTTGCTTTATTTTTTTTATTTCGTACTCTGAAAATGGTGTCGGCCATGATGTGACGTCATAGGATCTTAATCTAACTTCATGTCGAATCGTATACGAGTGAAATTCGCCATGGACATGTAGGTATGTAGCTTTGCTGTGACATTGACATAGCATAAGTGACAATAGTGACATGTCAAATGTTTGTTTTCGGTTTGAGTGACGTCACACCACAAATAATCTAAGTATTAACATGGCTATGGCTAGTATCGTTTTCGCGCGGTAACGAAAGTTTAAATTTTAAGTTATAATTTTGCGGTTTTCTAGGTCGTGAAAAAATATATTAATTTTTTTTCCGTTAATCAGATATTGATTAATAATATAAGACAAACTTTAAAAATGGGTCAAGTAGCCTATTATGGACTCACCTACAGTTATTTTCATCTTTCATAGCAGCCGCTTCTACCAGCATCAACATCACTGAAAGATCATTTCAAAAATATTAGATCCTATCATCATCATCATCATTATCATATCAGCCGAAAGACGTCCATTGCTGAACATAGGCCTCCCCCAAAGATTGCCACAATGACCGGTCCTGCCTGGGCCACCCGCATCCAGCGGACTCCTGCAACCTTCACCAGGTCATCGGTCCACCTTGTGGGGGGTCTACCCACGCTACGTGGCCGCCACTTCAAGAACCTTCCCGCCCCAACGGCCATCGGTTCTACGCACAATTATATCCTATACTCATATTTTAAATACAAACGGGTCTTAATCGCGTAAACTTACGTTTAATTATATCCTGACGTTTCTGGCATGACGTTACACCCGTGTGGTCACAGGCAGACTATAATTAAACGAAAGTTTACGCGATTAAGACCCGTTTGTCTTTAAAATATGAGTGATAATCGTGAAAGTTTAAATCAATATAGATCCTATACTGTTAAACAGAAGAAAACAAAAAAATCTAAAAACTTGCATTAAAGTGCTTGCAGACCAAAAGAGCATTCGCTGTTCTATCCCCCACTCTACGAAATCAACGAATCACGTTTCGTGTAACGATCGAATTTCGTAGAGTAGGGGGATAGAACATCGAATGCTCTTTTGGTCTGCATGCACCCTTACCTATTTCATAATCTCGCACATTCATAATATGAATCATAGAATCAGAGTATGAATTCATAATATTAATTCATACTCTGATTCCGGATGTATAAGGCCGGCCTTAGAACTTGAATCACTTAAATTTTTAGTTTAAATTATTGATATTTATTACAATTAACTTTGATAACTAACGCTGGATGCGGGTGGCGCAGACCGGTCATTGTGGCAATCTTTGGGGGAGGCCTATGTTCAGCAGTGGATGTCTTTCGGCTGATATGATGATGATTACAATTAACGTAAAAAATTGTGCTATGGAAAGTTATAGCCATTATTTGTTTAATTTTTTTTTTGTTTTTCAACTTACGAACACATACAGTGTGTGGTCTTTAACACGGGAGAAAAATGAAATGAGTGACTCCTTAGACTATCAGCAATAATCCTGTAAAGGTCCCGGTGTTTCAAAGTGGTTAAGTTCGGAGATAATTGTCATTCAAAGCTATGGACCTTTAGTACTGGATCTTGGCATCACGATGTCGTAGTTTGTCAGTCGCAAGACATCTTGATAGTATACCAGGTAGGAAGTCATAACAATAATTTTGTTTGCATTTTTACACTAATTTGATACGGTTTTAAAAAAAAAATTGTACATTTTTCAATGATTCAGAAATGATAAGTTATTGATAACTTTTAATTCAAGTAAATGAACCCATAATAATGAAAAATACATGAACAAAAAATTACAAAAAATTTTTTTTTATTTTTTAATTACAATATGTGGAAATGATTGTTGATCAGCTTATTAATGCACCGTTTAAATTTTCACCCCGGTTGTAGGCCACACACTGTATACTCTGGCTCGGTTTGTAAGTATAAAAAGACGGGAAATCGAAAAAATGTAGGAGCAAAGAGTTGGCTGCTCGCATAAAACTTAAATTTGCCGCCTTTATGTACCGACAAATGGCCAGAGTATAAATTATAATCACATAAAATCGCGTTAAAGCTAGGCGTCCACAGACCCGAATCGTACGCATCGGACGCATCGCATTTAGTATTCTTTGTATAGAAAGTCGTACAAGTGCGTCCACTGTTCCGCACCGTACGTATCGTAATATCAGTGGAAGACATGCGATGCGATGCGTCCGATGCGTACGATACGAACATGTGGACGCCTGCAAAGAATATAATACTGACGCCTGGCTTAAGTGAAACACTACACCCGAGAAAAAAAACATAAAGGAATAAACGAGGGAATCCGGAATGTCTTAAATTTTTCAGTCTCAATGATTAGAGTGCGGGGAACTCCGCAACCAAAGACAATTTTGTATATTTTTAAGCATGTATGTAAACAGACTCTCTAGGAGGCTACGTGAAGTGACGCGAGTACGAGAGTGTGTACGGTGAACTCTATCGCTCCGCTTAGCCTACTACCGCGAACATTCGAGGATTTGTTTCTCTCACTCTAATGACGCCTTCGTTGGAGTGACAGAGAAAAATCCTCAAATTTACGAATTTCGATTTTCGCGGTAATAGGCTTGTTGTGTCCGCAACACTTATATTTTGACACTTTCGTTGTGTTGGGCCAATGTGTACTGTAGCTTTAAGAAGCCGCCCACGGCCTTAGTCCATCAGATGAAAAAAAAACATAAACTTTACCTTTTTTTTATGGTGTGAACACTTGAAACACTTCTCCGAATTTGAAATTAGAGATCAAACGTAAACAGCGGCGAGGATCGGCAGCTATTTTATCGATATTGATATAGAATCCGGATTGAAACGTAAGTTTTTCTGTCATATTAATTAAGTACCTATTAACATAGTAAATTCGACACTTATATATATAAATCAAGCTATACGATTTCTTAATTGTCATAGTTTGTTACTTCGTCCAAAATTTATATTAGCTTGGAGATTTCAAGGCATCAATACAGGGTTTTTTAAATAATTATCGTAGTTAATTTGCTGTAAGTAGAATGTACCTACCTATACAAGTGTGACTAGAAAAGTTTTGCAACAAATACATTACTTAGAGAAATATGATACCTTAACTTGGCAAATTAAAAACTAGCCTGCATCCATCATTCTATAGAGGATTTTTTTGGGTTATACCTATTACATTGTATTCTGGCCATTATCCGCAACTCGTCATCAATCAAACATGCCTTTTGCATGGTCCCAACGCTGGCCTAATATGTTTTGAACTTTTCATACACCCTTGAATTTCTACGCCGATGTACAGTTTTCCTCACGATGTTTTCCTTTACTGTATATCACTTGTGAATATCAAATGGTATTTCGTACAGTCAAGTACAAAAATATGTAACTGTTGAAAGAATCATCTTATAAATATGTTACGACGTTCTTACTACACAGAATTAATGTGTACCTACTAGGACATGTTATTAGGGATCGGAACTTTGGGTGCAGAACTTTAACAAAACCTGACAAGTGGACATGAAAGAGCACATAAAAATATAGAAAATTATCTATCTACACACCCAAACATTGTAAGTTCAAGAAACCGAGCTAGGCAAAAAAATTGGATACATATTTTTCAATGATATTCATATTTTTCATGGATAAAGTGTTCCTATTTTTATATATGTATAATATAATATTGCATCCATAGTTTCGATCCGTTGGCCGTGTGGAGATGACAGAATACATTTGTCACCACCCCAACTCCTGCGGGTGTCGTAAGAGTCGACTAGGGGATTGAATTGTCACTGACTATTCTTTCATAACAGATTAATGACGGGCAGCAGCGTCATCATAGTGGACACATTACTGCAATCACCAATCCGCTTGCCCAGCGTGGTGATTATGGGCATTTCCTCCTAATGCGTCTATGTCTATGGGTCAAAATTCTTTTAATAGGAGAGGCCTACGTCCTGCAGTGGACTATCATAGGCTGATGATGTATGTAGTTGTGATCCCTACATATTATTGAGCATTTTTATGTACACCTAGTTTTACCAAGTATTCTCATAGCTCAAGAAACAAGTTGTGCTAAGTAGTTCGTTAATTACCATTTTCTATTTGTTTTAGACTTGCGTTACAAGAATCAGAAAATGTTTGGCAAGAAACTAGCAATTGCTTGGAGCATATGTGCCTTGTTCACTGTATCATGTAAGTAAACAAGCTATTTAAACTAAAACTAAACTAGCACTAAGCTGTGGGGGCCAGCTTTTTAGATTTAGTTTAGTTTTTTCTCAGTTTTAATTTGATATGGTTTAGTTTTAGCTATATTTTATGGTTTAGTATATTTAAGATTAAATAAATAAAATTGAAGACATAAACACATGAAGGAGAATAATTAAACTCGTATAACTGTATGAATGTAACTACTATGTATTGAATGATTTTGTATTTAGGTTTTTGTCAGGCCTCATATTATAAAAGCATATTACCTGTTTAATTGATTGAAGTAGAATATTTGAGAAATATAATACATACTAATAGACAGTAATAATGAGTTTAATCACAAATTGATTCCACAATTGGTCCCACAGCAAGCTAAATCAAGGCTTGTGATTTGTGTACCAAGCGAGAATATATATATAAATGTCGGCGCGGGGCAGTTATTCGCTTCAATTTAAGATCAAAAGGAAACAATCGGTGTCCAAAAATAACTCTAAGTTTAAGTTACTAAGGCCCGCGCAAGGTGACACGCATTCCTAGTCCAATGTTTACATTAACAGCATTAGCGGTTTGATACAGAGGGTCTCTTTGTTCCTTGAAACGGGGCAGTTGTTATAAATACTGCTGAACGTAGCCGTGAGTCTGGGCATTGAATGAAATTTGATATGTGATACTGGTTCTTTGTTCTGAGTCTTGCTTAGAATGGCAAGAGAGCATTCATATTTGAGAAACGCGTACACTCCAGTGACCGTGCCGTGTCGTGTGATACGTGTGAAGTTTAAGTACCTACATGCCAATAGACCCACGGATTCAGTTTCTTGATAAGTTTGTAGTGTAGAATCTCTGATTGACTTGGTGTGATTTCTTTGTGTTAGTTTCGTGATATTTCATTAGTAACATTTGGCCGTGCTTTAGTAACATTTGCTTTTATTACAATGTTACTCGTGTTGCGTTATTGATTACATTGTATAAAGCATTACGAAGATAGTGTTGGACTTGTGTGCGTGATTTGCCCACTCGAGTGTGGCGATTATGGGCATTTACCTCCTAATGCTAAACGCATAGTTAATAGGAGAGGCCTACGTCCAGCAGTGGACTATCATAGGCTGATAATGATGATGATTATGAACCACAGTATCTCTTCCCCAGGTGTCCAGGCCCGTCCAGAATTTCGCGGCCAAATATATCGCATGGGAATGATTAGTTCAAGCTCTGTAGACAAAAATAAAGATGATGAAAAGTACGAATTACATCCAATGACATCCGCACGTTCAGTGTCCGTAGACGTAACGGGTAGACATGATGCCAATCCTTGGGATAATTTTATCGGAGTTGCCACATTTTGTGCTGGAGTGACTAGTGTATACATGTGTCTAAAAATAATAAAAATGCTTGCGACCGCTATCAATAATTTCCACTGTAAAAAACCGTAAAAGAAAGTCGCAGTCAGAGGCACTGGTCTCACCGCGAGCTACTAAGCTAAGCGATATCTGCTGCTGACTATACAAGTATACAGTACACGCACTCTAACAATAGTCCATAGATTTTTATGAGTTCCGGTGGCTCCGATGTATGTAAATATAAATAATGATAGATATCTTTAGGATAAGAATATGATATATGTTTTTGGGTGAATCAACTTTTATCTGTCTGTTATTGCCATGGTTACGGTAGCCTGAGTCACGCTGGTTTTATGCAAAATTATGCTACTTAAGTTATGCAAACATGCAAGTAGTGCATGTCTGTAGATGGCCCATTAAGGAAAGGGCTTATTAACGCCAGAAAAATGTATGTTAGCATACTTTAAGTAGCATAATTATGCATAAAACCAGCGTGACTCAGGCGACCGTAACCATGGTAACAACAGACAGATAAAAGTTGATTCACCCTTTTATCATTGTAATAAGTATTTCTTTTTTTTATTTTAAGTAACTATAAAAACTGTTACTATTACTACCCTTAGCAACCTCGTATATCAGTATAGATTGAGAACTGAGATACGGGATTTTAAGTAGGAATTTGATACTTTGTGAGTTTAGCTTGTGAAAAAACTTTTACTACGAGACCAACTCTGAAATACACAATTTCAGCATCACATTACCAAAATGTATGTGGCTAGTGAAACACCCTGTATACCTACCTAATTGTAGTTTATAATGATTGGAGATTGTTTGTATCACGTAGTTGTTGATGCGATTCCTTGTATATTATACCGTGTGTAAATCTAATACGGGTGATAAATTCAACCAAGCATGGGATTCATTACATTACTCGTAGTGTAATCATGTATTACGCAGTTTTTTTAAGTTACACTTAATTATAAGCCTACAGATTTATTTTAGGATTTTCGGAGCGGCAATGTAGGTACAAACATTTGTTAATATTGATATGGCAGTTATCTCATCTGCGTATGAAATTAATTGTCAACGAGCGTTTGACTTGAGTATGTTGCTCCACATTGCGCGCCGAATTATTTTGTATGGATAATTTTGTTGCTCTAATTTTAAGTTAAACGTTATCTAAATGTACTTATTATATCCTAAACTAACACCCGTTAAGAGCTTCGCCCGTGTTAGACTTACACCCTGTATGTTTGAGTCTCAAGTTAGTTATAATTTATAATTCTAAAACGATTCCTTGTATGATTGAATTGTCCAATCATAGCTCATGATTCAGATTAGGTTTTATGTAGCTTAAGAAAGAATAAAATATCTTCTTAATCTCCGCAGTCTGACAGTCACCAAAAAAAAACCGACTTCAACCGATTTCACCAAGATGACATCATGAGACCCCGACTTGGTGCCAACGGGACTATCTATGGGTTATAATATACCTAACCATTCGATAAAAAAAAATCGTTTAACGATTCTCGGAGATATCAGGTAGCATATAAAATCAGTCTTATTGAGAGCATCCCCCTTTCTTGAAGTCGGTTAGAAAGATTAGCTGTGGTCCCGTATTATTTAGATTAAGTAATTTGAAAAGGACTACAAATAAAGTGTTGGCACTTACTCTTTATTTGGACACTGTTACATGACTGTCTTTATTTCAAAAAATGATAAAAAAAAATTCTCAGAAAATATGTAATAATTATAATAAATGACTTATTATTACTTACATTTTGATGCTGTTCATAGTTTACGTAAACTGTGTTTTAGAAAGAATTTTCAATCATTTTAAATAAAAAGACACTTTATCATTGTTGATCTTGGCGATTGAACGACAAGATTGTTTTCTTTGTAATGTCGGGTCTGGATAAAATTAAATGTAAGTTTACTCTATTAAGAACCATTTTCGGTTATCTATGCGATTTTTTTACGCGTTTTTATTGTTCATTACCATCACCTCTTTATTTTCCGTTTTATAAAAGTAAACGAGACTTATGCCAGAATAGCAGACAAACATGCGTCTGCTACAAGATAATCGAAAATGACTCCACTATTTATACGCAGTTCGTCAATAATTTGGAAATGGTAATGACTTGATTGTTGCGACTGAATAATCGCATAGAACTACCCTTATACTCATACGATAAAAAAAATAGTTAACGATTCTCGGAGATATCAGGTAGCATATAAAATCAGTCTTATTGAGAGCATCCTCCTTTCTTGAAGTCGGTTAGAAAGATTAGCTGTGGTCCCGTATTATTTAGATTAAGTAATTTGAAAAGGAGTACAAATACAGTGTTGGCACTTTATAATTTTTACTCTTTATTTGGATACTGTTACATAACTGTCTTTTCATCACACTTGCTGCCTAAGCGCGCCATTGTTAGCGCGCGCAGCGGGAGTAATAGAAAAGTGAAAATCCCTAGGGAGTAATGAAATGTCAGTACGTCATTTAATAATATTATGTCTTAACCCCTCGTATGCTTCCTGTCAAATTACGTTACTGAAAAAGTGACCTTGACAATTAAAACAATAGATTGAAATTCCCACGCACGGATCCGTGTCTAAGCATACGAGGGGTTAAAACTTATTTTTTGGTTGGCAAGTGTGATGAAAAACATTGTATGCATCACGGTCGGTAAGCGGAATACTAACTCGAGTCATAAAAGCCCTCCGCCTGACGGCGTCGGGCTTCTAACACTCTCGTTAGTAATTCCGTGCCTACCTCCCTTAATGCACAATGTACTAAAAAATGATTGAAAAATTATTCTCAGAAAATATGTAATAATTATAAATGACTTATTATTACTTACATTATGATGCTGTTCATAGTTTACATAACTGTGTTTTAAAAAGATTTTTTTTATCATTTTAAATAAAAAGACACTTTATCTTTGTTGATCTTGGCGATTGAACAACAAGACTGTTTTCTTTGTAATGTCTGCATTTACTGTGTATCTTAACGGGTCTGGATAAAATTAAATGTATGTTTACTTTATTAAGAACCATTTTCGGTTATCTATGCGATTTTTTTACGCTTTTTTATTGTTCATTACCATCAACACTTTATTTTCCGTTTTATAAAAGCAAAGACTATTATGCCAGAATAGCAGACAAACATGCGTCTGCTACAAGATAACCGAAAAAGACTCCACTATTTATACGCAGTTCGTCAATAATTTGGGAATGGTAATGACTTGATTGGTGCGACAGAATAACCGCATAGAACTACCCATTTGCCTTTAAAATATGAGGTGGATTGTGTCCAAGAATTTATAAATATATATACCTACTCTTATATAGTTTATACTCTTTGTGTGTCAGAAGATTCAGAAGAAAGAAGACTGAATTACCTCAATAGATATAAGAATAGGCTGTATTAGTAAGATTAAGCAATCATCCTAATTGTAATCGGTCAGTGTTTGAAAATATGTGGCCGAGTATAATTGCCACGACCCTTTTCATAAATGTATGAAAATAATATCTCGAAAACTGACTCTTTATCATTTCGTTGTTCGCGGTAGCAGGCCAGATCTGGCCCCTATACCACAAAACTTTACAAGCGTACAATTCTACAAAATTGTCAACTTTTTGTATGGGAATTTGACGTTTGTATTTGAATTTTGTAGAATTGTACGCTTGTAAAGTTATGTGGTATAGGCCACTGGAAGAATCAGGTTTGGGTGGAGAAACGCCAGGTCAGGGCAATTAGATAGATGATATATTTTTTTACTTTTCCTATATTTCTGTTAATAAATGTTGATAATAAAATAAACATGTTCTTATTTAAATTCAATTCAACTACAAATATTTTTAAATTTGACTGAAATAAGTTTATACAGGGCGGACCCTGTAATAAAATAAATACAATGTATGACACTAGATTTTAAACCTTTTGGACGCCAAAGTCCCATTAACACGTTCGACGCCGGTGACACAGCGTGTGTGACCAACAAAATCTGATTCCTATGCCAGTGACACACATACGTGATCAGAGTAACCTTATTCTTATGCCGCTAGCATAAATCAAGTTCTTCCTCATATGCCAGTGCCATAGAAATACGAACATTGTTACAAGTGCTGTGTCACTGGCATAAGAGTACAATCTGTTCAGTCACACATGCGTGTCAATGGCATAGGAGTTCTATCAGATAATTTCGATCGGCATAAGATTAGCACTTAGTGAAACAGTACTGTGGCCTATTTCACCATAGTTCCAAGTGTGACAATTGTAAAATATCACTGTTACTGACGTCACAGGCCTCCGTAGGCTACGGCTACCGCTTACTATCGGACGATCCATGTGATTGTTTGCCACCAACATAAAATTATTACTAATAACGTTTTTAAATCGTTACTAAACTACTTTTTAGTTTCCGAAACCCGTGGCAATTGTCGCAAGGTTTAGTACAATTCCCATTCAATCTTGACATGAGGTTCGGCTTATGTCGGAATTTCGCTACAATTGTCGTGTTTTTTGTGACAATTGTAATTTTGCTTCACAATAAAGTAGTTATTTACTACTGATTTATTAAAGTTCCTGCGCTAAATTTTATGTTAGTGGCAAACAAACGGACGGCCCTTGCGATGGTAAACGGTAACTGTAGCCTATAGACGACCCAGATTGCAGAAACAGTATATTTACAATTGTAGCACTTGTCAATGTGGTGAAATTGGGGCCTGGAGGCGACAAACGTGTTAGTAACTCACAATCTGTACCATTCCTGAGTAGAAAACAAAAAAGGAAACAAATATGGCTGACTTTCCATAGCATTTCGACATCGTGAAACACGTACGCAGATATAGATAGTTCCACGAGAGTTGAGGTCACGCACACATCAACATGTCATGTAAACACGGGGAATTTGAACCAAAAAATTTGTTCAAGGGATTTGCTTCAATATTTTGACGCAAGTCATTCATTCATTCACAATTTTTTTTGCAATTAGGTAGTAAGTACTTCATTTGGATGGTGTGTCATTCAACTCAACTCTAGTGAAATTACCTATATATTTTTACATTATGATGCGAGGAAGGAGTTTAAAAACTTAATTCGACATTCGAACCGTTTGTTATAAATAGAATCCAATAATTAAAACTACTTACCTGTAACAAAAAGCCTTAATCCGCCATTTAGATTCCTTGCTCCCCCGATAAAACACTCCATACTTCGAACAAAAATCAAATAAAACTAATTTATAACTAAGGATATGGCGCGGTGTTATTTCCTTAAACCATTTACCTTTTTTGAAATTGTTTATCATTTTAATTGGCGATTGCTATGAGGAAATAAAGGATTCTTAAGGCTAAGCTATACCGGATGTCTGTGCAGAACGTGCTCGTGCGTTTGTGCGTGGCATGCGCGCGTAGCGTATGTAAATGGGCGTTTTTTTTTCCAAACAATTAATAGTTATTTATTATACAAGGGGGCAAAGTTGTTGTTTAACTGTCGTGCCAATATTGAGACCTGAGCTAGCGAAAGATTCCAAAATTGAGCCACGAGCGTAGCTAGTGGTTCAAAAACTGGAATCTTGAGCATTGCGAAGGTCTCAAGGCACGAGAGTTGAACAAACTTTGCCGCCAAGTGTAATACAACTTTTTTCCCCTCACTATCGCGAGGAAATATGATTACAAATCTCATCCAAATGTAAATTAACTTAAAGAAACCATTTAAAACTCAATGTTGAAACGTATCGTAGAATAGAGTTACTTCTGGAACTTAAATATAGCCAATGGCTTACAAAGTCACCCATGAGACCGACCAATTTAAGGGTCGTTCTTGCGTTTCGTTCAAAAAACAACATTTTTTGAGAATCGTTTTTTTTTCGTTGTTGTTATATACTTAGATTGAAATACCCATTAATATAATAAATCAATAAAATGCACATATATAACTATAACATTTATGAGTAAAAACGATGGAAAGGAATGAGCCCACCGAAGGCAATGAATTTTGCATGGAAAGTAATAAACACGCTTGGAAAGTAATGATAAACAAAGGGTATGATAATGAATTTAAGTGTAAGACGGTGAATTTAATTAATGTATATGTATACAAATAGACATATTCAAATAATTCAACAAAAATGCTAAACAATCTTATTATAACAATAAATATAAAAAGATGTTTCTTGAAACACTTAGAAAACAATATTAAGCAAAAAATTAAGCTCTCAATAAATTTTGGAGCATATTTAACAGCTCTAACAATAATAGTTACAATATGTAGTGTATTACACTTTACACTTTTACACTTTTACACTTTACACTTTAGTTACAATATTAGTGCTCTAACAATATGTAGTGTATTACACTTTAATAATGTGTAAATAGTGTAAAAACCCCTCAGAATCTGTTCCATTCTGTCATTCACGATTGAATAACGCCAAAAGCTTGGAGCAGGAGTGTGGTGATGCTTACTATTTTTCAAAAAGGGTGACACCACTCTACTGAAAAATTACAGGCCATCTCACTCCTGAGCCATGTGTACAAGTTGTTCTCGAGAGTCATCACGAACCGTCTCGCACGTAGGCTGGATGACTTTCAACCTCCCGAACAAGCTGGTTTCAGCACCGTGGACCACATACATGCGTTGTGGCAGGTTATACAGAAAACGGAAGAATATAACCTGCCCCTGTGTCTAGCATTCGTGGACTACGAAAAAGCCTCGATTCGATCGAAATATGGGCTGTACTGCAGTCTCTTCGGCGGTGCCAAGTCGACTATCAGTACATCGAAGTATTGAAGTGCTTGTACAGAAACGCCACTATGTCGGTCCGCCTGCAAGACCAGAACTCGAAATCGATTCCAGTGCAGCGGGGTGTCAGACAAGGAGATGTAATATCCCTGTTCACCCAAAACTCTTCACCGCTGCACTGGAAAATGTTTTTAAGGTTATGGAGTGGGAAAGACGCGGCATCAATATGAACGGCGAGTACATCACGCAACGCACCTTCGATTTGCCGACGAACGGTATGAAGTTGGTATGAAGATGAATTTAGAAAAGACGAAAGTCATGTTCAATGCTCAAGTAGTACCATCTCCCGTTACAGTCGGAGGCTTTACTCTCGAAGTTGTTGACGAGTATGTCTACCCACGGAATAATAAAAACAGTGGAAATGGCATAAGCCTAGACTACTATCAGAGCCGATGTCGCCAACACGCACACTGTCGTAACGTTAACTACATAGACATCGCGCACGTGATTGGTCGTAATATTTCATCATAATTGTAATAAGAACAAATGCCAGTTAATATACTTTGAACCTAATGTCTACAACGTAATGTTTACATTTGATTGCGTCAATTGTTAGTTATGACGTATTTAAACGAAAAATAATAAAAGCATAGATAGTTCTGCCACCTAGCGTCGAGTAGCCAATGTATAAAGCTCCGATAATTCGGCCACTCGACACTAGGCTGCAGCACTGGTCTATGATAAAGTAGTGTAGGACATAGTGATGTTTGTGTCGCGTGCACAGCGAGTTATCGATAAAAAAAGTAGATGATGAAGTATGTGCACGCTAGGCCCAATAAACTTTTTTTCAACACACTTGCTCGTAACGTAGGTATTAATTCATTTATTATACAGGGTGGAAATTCTTTTTCGGTCAGTGAGGGCAGGTACCAGATCCAGAGTAGCTACCTGAAAATGGTCTTACAAGACTGTCCCTCGATTATAAATTAATGAAAATTGGCGTTTACAGATTTTGGAAAAAACATACAGGGTGTGAGAAAATGGTAATTAGTGACTTAATTTTTTTTATACCAATCGATCCTTTTTCTGTTCAGGATCAAAAGCTTGTATGGGACAAAAAAAAATCGGCTAGAAAAGCCGCAGATCGAGATTTAAAATTCCCATACAAATAGTATCAAAATTATAAATATTATTTTTCACGTTTCTTTTTTGAATGTCGTTTCCATTCCTATCCAGTACCAATAGTTTCCTAGGGGTCAACTTATAGCAATGTACAAAAAAGCCTAATAAAATGACCAAAAAGATTATTATAGTAATAACTGAACAAAGCATTGTTATTTCCCACATTACATTTTTAATATATTTTGTTATTTCAAGTTCATATTGCCTATATAAATAAATCCGTTGAAAATATCGAGGGTTGCCTGGTGAAACCCGATAAGTGACAAAAAGTGAGATTTTAAAGTAAAACAGTTTTAGAATGATTCAGTATCGGTCAATCTAATGGTAATATCAGATAAGCTGATTTTACATGTATCACGGAAATATGCCGAGTAAATAACCCAATAAGTACTTGATTTCAACTATTAATTCAAAACTAAATACTACAACTACATTTAAGACTTAATTTTTATTTATTACTTAATGGAAGAACCACATAATGTATATTTATTGGTATTTAGTGCCGAGATATTTACACCTAATCAAACTAAACACACAATGTAGAACCAGTTACTGTTACTTACCCGGTCTCACCTCATTACGATTGCCAACTTTAAAGGATTTTATTACGAATTAGAATACGTTAAAAGCATTTATTGGATTCTACTTTTACGATATAATTTATTGCACATACAAATTTATTCAAAGAGAACCCAACAAATAAACTTATAGTACTTATTTGAAACAATTCTCTAATAAAATATTATGTTAAGTCCAGTAATCGGATTCTCGCAAGAGGCCTTTAACAAATTTCTTTCAAATATGTCCGGGGAAGAACCCTATAAGTTTTTCGACGGCCCCATGATCATGCGCAGCCTTGACAAGTAGCGTCACGAACGCAAGCGCACCGCTGCGACTTTGCATATTTAATTGAAAATAGCTGTTAAAAAGGGGTGTATTGTATTAAAGAAGGTTCTGAATGATTGTGTTCAAAGTTGTGTGATGGGTGACCGAGGCAGAAAATTAGTGCAACTACCTAGCTTGCAGTAATAAGCTGGAAACAGGTAATCTACTTTTCTAACCTAGAATAAACGTAGAATTGTCATATTTTACACACCATGTTTATAGTAATGAGTTCAAGTAACAATTAATGTAAGTAATTGTTGTTTAAATAATTGTTGTTTTATTGAATTTATCGGTTTTTAATTGTTGTTTTATTGAACTTATCGGTTTTTAGCATTGACTATGAAAAGCATTGTTGTTGTTTTATTTGATCTTATCGGGTTTTAGCACTGACTATGAAAGTAATTGTTGTTGTTTTATGCGAACTTATCAGGTTTTAGCACTGACGATTAATGAGACTTCGCGACTTTGAGTGATTCTTACGATAAAAATAATAAAAAGGTAGTTGTGATTAGTACTTTTGATTAAATAATATTGATTATTTTTACGTTTCAGCGGGGCAACGTGCCTCCATGAACAGCTTGTCCATGACTAAACCCAGTACTTCAAAGGCAATTGAAAAAAATATAAGCTGTTACATGCAAAACAATGAAGATGGTAAGCTTCCATGGCCTTGAAGATCCGCACACTGTCCCACGTTACTACCTATTATGCTTGTGATACTCACACTCCAATTAAAAAAAACAATTTCAGAAAATGACTCAAATGCGCTATATTGTCAACGACAACAATAGCATGCCAGACTCAAGCAAGTCCCTTGTGGAATACTAAAAAAAACCGTTGTTAGGATCAATCGGTAACTCAGTTCATCATGCTTAAATTCTTTCCAGATAATGAAACTGACCCACCCGGCAGTAACCATTCGGATGAAGATCCCACACATGTGCCACATCCCAAGGACCCTCGCAATTCCGATGAATCGCAAATTGATATCACCGCCCAAATGCACAATCATAATAGTAAGAAGACTCAAGCAAGTCTTTTACAGACCACCCAAAAACAACGTTACTAGGACAAAGCCAACAGGCAATTTATTCCTCTTTCGGTTTCCTGAAATGATTAAACTGAAGATCCCACCCACGACTATTTCACCAAAACAAATAGATTTCAACCCAGACTTCACCAATGAAAGTCCAAATGTTTCATCCAAACAGGAAGACCTCCTTATGGTGCTGATTGATGAAGCTTTAGATCGAGCCTGGACCGCTGCAGAAGATGACCATTCAGTGGGAGCTCCCTGCGCTCCCGACACAGACCCAGAGAACGACGCACCTCAGCGAAATGACTCCGGCCACGACACCATCATTCCTGAAAGTCCCAGTCCAAGGAAACACCAGGAACGCTCCCTGCCGACACCCGACAATGCCAGTCCCTCTGGTCAAGGCGAATGCACAGAAAGAGCCTCCTCCCACGTTCCAGACTCCGAAGACGATACATTAAAAGTATCAGAACCAACCGACTCCAGCCACAATGACGGCATGATCCGCGAATGCTCCGGCGCCTGCCCACAAGCAGAAGACACTGCTAACCCAATTCTAGACAATGTTTCAGACAAAGTTTGGGATTCCGTCAAACCCTTGAAGCGACGCAAGCAAGCCAAGTCATCTGAACGGAAAGTAGATATCGCTAAAAAGCGAAAAATGGAAGGTAGCCCTTCCATAACCTTATATAACCCAAGGCGTTAAGCGTCCTGCTAAAGTTCCAAAACCTCCTTGGAACCTCCTCGATCCTTGAAGCCTCCTTTGGAACTTTAGCAGCTTTCGCCTTTTAGCGATATCCACCCTCCACTCAGACAGCTCAGCCTGCCTACGTCGCTTCAGGGGCCCGACACAATCCCAAACCCTATCCAAAACACTGTCCAAAATCAAGTCAACAGCGCCTTCCACCTGCGAACAAGCACCGGAACGCTCACGGATCATGCCGTCACTGTGGCCAGAGTCAGTCGGCTCCAATACCCTCAATGTATCGTCTTCAGAATCCGAAACGCAAGAAGAAGCTCCCTCCATACATTCACCTTGACCAGAAAGACCAACACCGTCAAGCATCGGCAAGGAACGCTCCCAATGCTTCCCTGGACCGGGACCCTCAGGAACAACAATGTCACGGCCAGAATCATCTCGTTGAGGTGCATCGCTCTCCGAATCTGTATCAGGAACACAGGGAGCTCCCGCTGAATAGTCATCCTCCACAGCAATCCAAACTCGATGCAAAACTTCATCAATCAGCTCCATAAAAAAATCTTCCTGTTTGGATGAAACATTTGGACCCTCAGTAGCAAAATCCGAGTCAAAATCATTTGTTTTGGCAAAACAGTCGCAAGTAGGATCCTCAGTTCAATCATCTGAAAAAAAAACGAAAGCAGAATAAATTACCTGTATAAGCAACTTCATCCCAATAACACCACTTTCAAGCAATCTGTAAAAGACCCACTTGAGTCCCCTTACCACCACTACTGCGCATCTGGGCGGCGATATCAATCCGCGACTCATCAAAACTGCGAAAGTCCCCAGGATGCGGCACACATGCAGGATCCTCACCCGAACAGTCACGGCCAAATAAGTCAGCTTCATCATCCGGAAAAAATGCAAGCACAATAAATCAAGTTACAGATCGATTCCAACAACAGTTTTTTTTTTTTCAACAATCCACAAAAGACTCACTTGAGTCCGACATGCCATTACTGTCGTTGAGAATATAGCGCATTTGGGTGGCAATATCAATTTGCGATTCATCAAGATCGGAGGAGTCCTTTTCTGAAACTGAATCTCCCAACCAAAGCATGAGTACCACAAACACAATAGGCAACGCAAAACAATGTGCGGATCCTCAAAACCATGGAAACCCACCATCCTCATTTCAGCTTATATTTTTTTATCCGCCGTTGAAACACCAGGTCCAGTCACAGACAAACCGTTCATAGAAGCACTTTGCCCCGCTGAAACATACTGAATTATACCTGAAGAGTATCATGGATGGATAAGATGCCTAAAAACGTTTGTTGGCATAGCACTTACTTTTTCAGATGTAGAATAATACCGTTATTACTTTTAGATTCGTCTATTTTTTAAGTTTTTATTTGGTAATAATACCCTCTTAGTAACAAATATGGTTTTTTTATTTATGCGTAAACCCAATAAGTCGATACCCCTTGGTAAAAAATGTTATCTTACAGGAAAACTAGATGAGTTACATAACTAAAACATAGATAAAGTTAAAGTGAATGAAATTGCTTTTCACAAACCACTCATAAAACTACGAATCTATTTATCAAAATAAGTGTCCGATGACAATAAACCTTTAACATCATTTTTCTCGAAACTAGGTGTCACGTACTTATAGGGTTTCACCAGGCAACCCTCGATATATCCACAGTGAACTTGTGAGAAACATGTCGTAGGAAAGAATTAAAACCGTTAATTATTAGTGGGATAGATAAATCAAATACCAGATTCATGATTTACATCTTTATTTTGTGTAACGTGATTTAATGGAAACATATTAGGTGGATAATTATTAGGTAAATACTCATATTGTCTATTCTTTAGCTTTAATAATTAATGATATAGAACAATAATGACATTAATAATATACACGTAACAAATACTAGTTGTTTATGTATGGAATATGAATTTTAATGTGAATGAAATTACAAATCAGTAATCGTAATTAAAGTGTGATTTTTGAAAATGACCATTTTCTCGCAGCCTGTATGCTTTTTTCAAAATCTGTAAACGGCAATCTTCATTACTTTAAAAGCGAGGGAAGGTCTTTTAAGACCATTTTCACGTTACTACTCTGGTTCTGGTAGCTGCACTCACTGACCCAAAAAGAATTTCCACCCTGTATATTAAGTATAGATAAACCACATTATTATATAAATTAAATTAGTTTAAACTTGAAAACCACATAATTAAGCTTACATTAATATCAAATACTGCAAAAAAATAATATCGATAACTTTATCGACAACACCCCGTGACTTTTTTCTACGGGTCAACGGACGATCGAGTAGCGAATGTTCTAGTATTTTGGCGATGCAGCTTCGCTATTCGCTTATGCGAATAGCCACTTTACTGCATAATGATAGAGTTTATTTTTGTGAGGCTCATTAATAAAAAACGTGTCTCGCGTAAAAAAGTTACAAATGTATTAAAATCAAATTAAATAATACTTACCGATGGTAAGAAATGCCACTATTGGAGATGTTTTTGATGCTGCTTTTGTTTCTGCACTCCAAAATGGAGCAAGTGGGCATGTTTGCTATCTTTTTCCTTTTTTGCACAGGCAAACGTTACTCACGAATCGCTACGTCGATCTACGGCCGAGTCGCGCGGAATTATGAGCGACAGGTCCAAATTGTGGCACACGCGCCACGCCCCCTTTACACTTCTACTGTTTTTTCTGTTCTGTGTGTCTACCTGGGACAAACTGTTCAGTTAGGTAGGTCCAACTTTGTGAAGTACATCACGCAACGCAACGCACCTTCGATTTGCCGACGACGGTATGAAGTTGGTATGAAGATGAATTTAGAAAAGACGAAAGTCATGTTCAATGCTCAAGTAGTACCATCTCCCGTTACAGTTGGAGGCTCTACTCTCGAAGTTGTTGACGAGTATGTCTACCTGGGACAAACTGTTCAGTTAGGTAGGTCCAACTTTGTGAAAGAGGTAAATCGTCGAATCCGACTTGGCTGGGCAGCGTTCGGGAAGTGGCAAAAAATCTTGTCATCGAATTTACCGCAGTGTCTTAAGTCAAAAGTCTTTGTCCAGTGTGTGTTGCCAGTGATGACTTACGGTACGGAGACGTGGGCGCTCACTATGGGCCAGATCAAAACGCTCAAAGTCACTGAAAGGGCAATGGAGAGAGCAATGCTCGGAGTTTTCTTGCGTGAGCGAATCAAAAACGAAGAGATCTGCAAGAGGACCAAAGTCACCGACATTGCTCTCAGAATTTCCAGACTTAAGTGGCAGTGTTCTGGGCACATCGTCAGAAGATCAGATGGCCGATGGGGCCAGAAATTGCTGGACTGGCGACCACGTACCGGAAGGCGCAGTGTGGGCAGACCTCCCACAAGATGGTCCGACGACCTGGTCAAGGTCGCGGGAACCCGCTGGAAGCAAGCAGCGCAGAACTGGTCATATTGGCGATCATTGGGGGAGGCCTATGTCCAGCAATGGACGTTTTTTGGCTGAAATCTTCTTCATTGTTATTAGTACAGGAAGCATTGGTTATAGTTGTCTGCCCAAATCCAAAAGCTAATGTTCCAATGTGTTTTTGGTGATCACATGGAAGATAGCTATTCAAGCAAATGAAACAGCTTAATGATCTTAAAGCCACACTGTACGGTAACTCTGTAGACCATAGCGCTTGGTGAACTTTAATGGTTCCTTTAAAAGCAGGCACATTAGTTGGATTTTTTTTTCTCTGGATGTCAACGTCGGATATCACATATATTTTAGGTAATCCCTTGGACGCTGTCACGAATTAATTTGACAAAATCTTCAAAACAGCCGACATCTCCACCAAATCGAACAAAGTCGTCTGCAGTTCTTTTAGTCACCGCCCCAATGCCATCAGCAGCGCCCTTTCCGTGGCCAGTTTCTTGGTAATTCCAACTTACAATAATTTTGAGCGAAGGAAACTGTAGGTGCAATTGCTCGGAAAACTTTATGTGGCACTGGCACCGCCGAGCCAGTTAGTTCCGGCTTGCGGGCCGCAACACCGAGTAAGGCGCTCTATGTTTCGCGCCTGCATTACTCCGCCGTGCCCGATGAAGTGGTGGAGTATGTCCGCCGGAAGACTGGCTTCTCGCTGAGTGTGCAGCAGCTGCGGTCGCGCCACTACGTGCACTTCAGCTCGTTTGTGGTGCGCGTGCCGCGCCCGCTGCAGGACACCATCGCGAGTGCCGACTTCTGGCCGAAGGGCGTCGTGTTTCGGCAGTTCAGGGGCAATCTGCCGAATCCGACGTCAGAACAGACAACGCAACGGAGCCACGTCGTTACGTCGTCGCCCAAATTGAAATAGTTTTTAAGTACCTATTATTTGTTTTGTAAATTTTTAGTTCACAGTGATTTGGTTTTTACTGTTATGCTGTGAAACTTATTGGAATATAAAATAAAATAAATAAAATGTAGGATTAGCTGTATTACTATAGCTGGTGATCTAGAGCAAATAAAAACATCTTATATAAATAGAATTGTAAAATGTAGGTAATTAAAATTAATGGTTAAAAAAACACTCATCACTTTCCATTGCTGCTCATTCCTTTCCGTGAGTTTTTTTCACTAAATAGAAAGGAATGAATTGGAAAGTAATGAATATTTGATCTTAGAACGTTAATTACTTGTGTTTATCTAGTGTGATATCTATTGCATTTAATATTCAGGTAATAATTCATAATAAGAGTAGTAATCAGCTAAAACGCTTAAAAAGAAAACAAAATTTACCGAATTGGCCCCCGGACAGTAATGAAGCCAACCTCGTGACAAAATTCTCTCCGCGTCACAATATCGTAATTTTTTTCTTATTGGGTGGAGCTAAGTCCGTCAGCATCGGAGTGGGCTGGCATACTAACCGGGGGGAAGACGTGTGAGCAGGACACAGGCCGTCAAAAGGGCCCGTGTTGTTCAAAACATGCATAGTCTTCATCGAGGAATGGAATGAAGATTTTGATGTGACAAAAGTAAAAATTCGATTCTTGTAAGGTTCTAACTATTTTAAAAATATATGAGCGTTAATATTACTTTATGAATACATCACTTAACGCGACCAAAAGGTTATTAATGCGTTCAAATTAAAAACTAGTTCGTCATAAAATTTCAAAGTTTTGGAAAGGTAGTCAGACTCAGGAAAGTAATGAAGATTCACTATGTATTTTCCTATTTACTTAATAAATACACATATATCTATATACGTTTTTTATGGTACCGAAAGTCCATTTAGGCTTCTATACATACAATAAAAAATGGTATCCATAATTGGTAAATTAATAGCACTTTTCACTTTGGAATAGTGATTTTAACGAAACGCAAGAACGACCCTTAACATGTGAGCTCAGATTGCGCATGTTTACTACGGTCATACAGATCAACTTATACTAGGCAGTAGGGGGCTATATGAATTAGAGAAATGTCAAATTACTTTATTCACAAGTGTGTAAAACGCGTTTTTACCCGCTCGTATTAAAGGATAAACGAGCGCTTTACGAGCTAGTGAGGGGAAAAACAGTTTGTTATTTAATTTGGACAAATTTGAGTCACGAGCTCTTTCGATTATATTAGGAAAAAAAATATGTCCCACAATTTTCATACATTTTTCATTCCTTCCATTACGCTACCGCCTTTGAACATCTATGAAAAAACAACATCGTAATCGAAAAAACATTTTGGGATTTTTTCTCTCTTATTAGAATCGAAAAAGCTCGTGATCCTGCTATGTTATCCTCTTATTCACACATTCGACGCTGCGTTCGTCAACTAGCTCGTCGTCGAGACAGCCTTGTCTAAAATCCTAGCTGTTTTATTTGACATTAGGAATCGAGGCTGTGAGCGAGGTTGTGGGCGAGTTCGTGGCTGTTTTTCGTTAGAGAATACGAAGTTCGTACATTAAACGTCAAACTCTCGATGCAGTGTAGTTCCAGCTCACGCCGCATTCGTCGCCGAGCACTAGTGTCGTTTAAAATACATTAGTGAATACCATTTTTAGGCTCGACGCTGCCGCAGCGCTGACAGCAAGGCGATTTCCTTAAATAACACTGCTGAAGGCCGAGTGTAGGTAATAACTTATAAAAAAACGTCTCGATCGCGTTTACGTTTTCATCGTCAATTTCATACAAATGACCTACACTCGGCCTTTTGAGTAGAACAAGCCCAAACTTGTCTGAAGTCGTTATAATGTTACAAAGAATATAAACACCATTTTGAATCACGCCAAAATAAACCGTACAGGCGCGGGCTAAGGTCCATATTAAATATGTATATTTTTTTGATTTTCGTTATTCTAGTAGAGCTCAAAATGCAACACGCTTCGCCCACTGAATCACAACACGTTGGCGTGATTCTCAAAAGTACCGTAAAGTAAATAGTAATATTTTGTCTGGAAATGATAATATTGCATTTTAATATTTATTTACATTTCATTACCGTTGTTAGATAATGAAAAAATATTTACGAAAACCTGAATTCTCTATTTTTTGTTTACCGTTTATAAAAAGTAGAATACAGGAATAATATATATCACGCACACGTTGCGTGATTAGCGCTGAATGGGTTAAATAACAAAGTGATTTCAACAACGGTTTGCGTAAACGCCCAAATGTCATATTAGATGGCACACCGCTTGCGTGGCGTGCACGTGCGCGTGACGGGCAACCGGTGTGTCATCTACTAAGAATGATCCGACGCTACAGGGCGCACGCCACCCCCACGTGCTGCACGCGCATCCGCTGTGATCCAGATTAGTCTATGCCCAGTCTTAGGCCAACCGTACATCTGTAAGTTTTTACGTAAGTAGGTACCTAAGTTATAGGGACGGGGCTATACTAAGGAATGACATAGTGATATTCACCTCTCGACGACAACAACGTATAAGGTGCAATCTGCGATTTTTTTTTCATAGCAGATTCAACCCTACAAACAACGTACAAAGTGCTATCTACGATGACAAAACTGCAGATTGTACCTTATAGGTACGTTGTTGTCGTCGCTCATTCCTTAGTATAGCTCCGTCCCAAGAACTTACAGGTGTACAAGCGCTCATAAGTATGTATGGTTAGGCGATACATGCGTAGGCTAGCGCTCAGGAAAACTCACTTATCTGTTTTAAATTATAGTAAAGTAAGATGAGGTTCACTATTATGACATTGATGAAACTGCTGCCTATTGCCAAGCTTCTATTAAAGAATGGTCAGTGACACTTCCATCCCTTACGTGCACACATTACTGCGATCGCCAACCCGTTTGCCCAGCGTGGCGATTATGGGCATTTACCTCCTAATGCGTACGCTTAGTTAATAGGAGAGGCCTACGTCCAGCAGTGGACTAACATAGGCTGATGATGATTAAGGTGGGGTAAGTTGAAACGGTTTTTGTAGTACAGATGGTGCCTTTTTTACGCGCTAATGCGACTAGTGGCTCATTTTACGTCAGGTCCAAAACATCGGAGGGCCATCTGTACTAAAAAACGTCATCTGAGAAACGTGCGAAAAGGAAATTTGTAACTCGTGTCGAAAACATAGCCACTCGTTTTGATTTTCATGCTTTACGCATTTGTGTCGTAATGTACTATTTTAATAGGGTAAGACAAAAAGCTACCAGAAGACGCTGTGCCATAAGGACGACTTTTTGTCTTACCTCATTAAAATACCGTTTCATCTTAGCGATTCGGAGAGCTATAGAGGTTACTGTGGTTCTGATGCGGATGGTCTCGTTCCTAATCCGATCTCGCATATTACTTATTACTTAATTCACTTGGAAAATAAGAAACATATTTTTAGTTCAAAAATATCAAGTTTACTTCTTATTTCTTGGAGGTATCTTACAATTCTCTTTGTGCTTTAACACTAGTTCTAACCCTCATACGATAGCGTAGGCCACATCAGTAGCGATTCCACAAGCGTTAGTCCCGCGCCTCAAGTAGTAATATCCGCTGTCGCCCCATGTTGTGCCCCAAGAGTTCTTGATGATCCAATATGGGACCCTCTGTCCTGATTGTTGATCTGTATTTAAGAAAACAAATACTTGTATCCATATACCACAAATATGTATATCTACTAATGTAAATTTAATTTCTTCTTGTTTTGATAAATTTAAGCGTGTAGCGTAGTGAGTTATGATTATGACATATTGTTTGAAACAAAGACGTGATCGGGAACTTGTATTGTTTAATATGGCAGAGTTACAATTGACTCGAATACTATAAGTATCTACTAATGTATCGAAATAAGCTCGGGAATCCGATAACTTAGATCGTACACTAAGGGGAGTGAAGAAAAATATCGAAAATCATGAAACTATCGTTGGCGCGATCTATTTCGACGCCAGCGCCATCTAGCGGGATACTGGGGTACTGGCGGTTTTAGTGCTACTCGTTCCTGGATGGCGTTAGTAGTAACCGTTATGCCAACTCCGTGGTATCTTGTTTCAACAATCGATCAATTTAACACGAAAATGTATTATTTATATTTACTGGTATCATAATAAATAGTTATCGTAAAAAAAACCAGCGTGTACGATGGGAGTCGTGTCCATATTTTATCATTGCAAATAAAGTCTGATCTTCGCTTACCAATGTAGGCATTGTAACCAACTATGAGTACTGCGTGGTTCAAATCCTGTGGTGGGCACTGCGCTTCTGTAGGGTCATCAATGCCTGTGGGGTCCCGAGGGTCAGCACCCATCATTTTATCGTTGATAGCTGGAATAGGTATTTTAAATCTTAGAATGAATTTTTGAGTTTAGAAATGATCCTTTATATATATGACGGTAAGACTATCGGAAAAATGGAGTCTTACTCTCATATTAATAAGGATTAATATTATAAGTATCTGTTCTTGAGTGGCGTACCGACAGGCGCAGCGTGAGTAGGCCCCCCACAAGGTGGACCGATGACCTGGTGAAGGTCGCAGGAGTCCGCTGGATGCGGGTGGCACAGGACCGGTCATTGTGGCAATCTTTGGGGGAGGCCTATGTTCAGCAGTGGACGTCTTTCGGCTGATATGATGATGACGATGAAAATATAACTGTCATAAGTTCATTCTTAAAAATCGGCAACTATAAAGGCACTCACGGATTTAAACACATTTTTTTTTGTTCTGGAGCGGTTATCTCCGAAAATATTGATTTTAGAAAAAAACTTTGTTCTGGGACCCTTATCCTTTTTAAAAGACCTATTCAACGATATCCCATAACACTGTAGAATTACGGCAGAATAAAAAATAATCATACCTCTTTACGTGTCGGGGAGGTACCTACCCGATTTTTTTAATATATTTTTCCCCTCACTAGCTCGTAAAGCGCTCGTTTATCGTTTAATACGAGCGGGTAAAAACGCTTTTTACACACTTGTGAATAAAGTAATTTGACATTGCTCTAATTCCTATAGCCCCCTACTGCCTAGTATAAGTGGATCTGTATGACCGAAGTAAACATGCGCAATCGGAGCTCACATGTTAAATTGGTCGTTCTCATGGGTGACTTTGTAAGCCATTGGCTATATTTAAGTTCCAGAAGTAACTCTATTCTACGATACGTTTCGACATTGAGTTTTAAATGGTTTCTTTAAGTTAATTTACATTTGGATAAGTTTTGTAATCATATTTCCTCGCGATAGTGAGGGGAAAAAAGTTGTATTACACTTGGCGGCAAAGTTTGTTCAACTCTCGTGCCTTGAGACCTTAGCAATGCTCAAGATTCCAGTTTTTGAACCACTCGCTACGCTTGTGGCTCAATTTTGGAATCTTTCGCTAGCTCAGGTCTCAATATTGGCACGACAGTTAAACAACAACTTTGCCCCCTTGTATAATAAATAACTATTATTTTACCACTTTGTAAACGATATGTAGGTATACTTATATCAAATAGCACTAACGGCTACTAATTGTATGGAATTCTCGGGACACTTTTTTCTGCTAATGAGGATCGAAAGAGCTCCCGATTCTGAGTAAAAAAATATTAAAATATCCAAATTTGGAAAATTTGAAAGAACTACAACAAAATAAAAACCCGCCTATTTAGTAATTGAAATTTCACCCTCTTTCTGTCAACCGATTGGTGAAATTTGGTCTACCCCTTTGGTTCTGGTGACAATACAATTATATGTATATTCAGTATAGGCTACTTGACCCATTTTTGAAATTTGTCTTATTATTAATCAATATCTGATTAACGGAAAAAAAATTTCAATATATTTTTTCACGTCCTAGAAAACCGCAAAATTATAACTTAAAATTTAAACTTTCGTTACCGCGCGAAAACGATACTAGCCATGTTAATGCTTAGATTATCTGTGGTGTGACGTCACTCAAACCGAAAACAAACATTTGACATGTCACTTATGTTAATATCAATGTCACAGCAAAGCTACATGCCTACATGTCCATGGCGAATTAAGATTCGACATGAAGTTAGTTTAAGGTCCTATGACGTCACATCATGGCCGACACCGTTTTCAGAGTACGAAATTAAAAAAAAATAAAACAAATTTTTCAATAAAAAAATATGTACCCCTCAAACACTTTTAATACACCGTAATCGAAAAATATTGATCTTTTCAATAAATACTACAGAAAATAATAATTTTCTGCACTAAATTTGACATGAGTCAAGTAGCCTGTTTAGAATTAACCTGAACTGAATATACAAACGATACTCCTCCTGGAGTATGTGTGGCTGCTCCCGCGTTTCCGCTACTGCAGCTGTGGCCGGGTCGCATCCCACAAGGGTGGGACGGTCGTTACACCGTCATTTGGGGACGGTGTTGAGAGGCTGTTGAAGGAAAATTTGCCATGGGCATGGCGAGAGAGAAAATGATTTTGGTGATGACGATGCGGTAAGGCAAGGTAAGGCAAGGCAAAGTCCGATCTCAGAGAGATCTTAAAAGGAAGACAGATGGAAAGAGAGAGAGGCTAGTGACCTAGTGTTAACCTCACCAGCAGATAGAGGCCCTTTTTCTCTCAAAGCCTTAGCCATGGCTTCCTCGTTGTAGGGCTCGATTCGCTCGAATCCGGAAACATGTATCATGTTGTCCGGTTTCTTATCTGGGCAGTTCCGCTGGTTTCCTGTGTATTGCCAGTAGCCTTCGTCAAACGTAACGCCTCCAATGGTCGTTATTATGTCGCTGAAAATCGGGTAGGTAAATCAAGAGCCTATTGCATAACAAATTACAAGTAATATTACAAGCGCAAGTCTCTTTTTAGCAAAACAGTTCACACGAGTTCATTTTTCTTGTACTGCCCGTGGCACACAATGTTTTTCATCACACCTGTGAGGCAAAAAAAGTAAATAAAACAATATATTTTCGCAAAACTACTCTAAAATGGTCTAAATCACATCTCAAAAACAGGGATGACTTTTTATCACTTTTATAACAGAAATCCCGACGCGGCGCGCAGCGACGCCCGCCTGCGTGGGGCGGCGGGAGCCGCGCTAGTGCGTCGTAATGTTGTATGAAAATCCTTGATTGCCCTAGGGCGTAATGTCGCATCTACGGTGCGCATCGCCGCAGCGCATTGGCGCACTTACCGAACAGGTGTGATGCAATAGTACATTGTGCATCAAGAGAGGTAAGTACGGAATTACTAACGAGAGTGTTAGAAGCCCGACGCCGTAGGCGGAGGGCTTTTAATGACTCGAGTTAGTATTCCGCTTACCGACCGTGATGCATACAATGTTTTTCATCACACTTGCCGACAAAAAATAAGTTTTAAGACAAAATATTATTGAATGACGTACTGAGACTTCTATTACTCCGTAGGGAATTTTACTTTTCAATTACTCCCGCTACGCATGCAAGCAATGGCGCGCTTAGACAGCAAGTGTGATGAAAAATAATAATACTCACGCAAATATATTAACAACGCCGGCGCTCTTGGTGCAACTAGCATTAATGCGGTTGCAATCTAAGAGAAACTGCTCGGATAGAATGAAATTATAGCCTTTCTTCCAATATTGGCTCTCAATATTTCCTAAAACGACAAAACGAGGGAAATGTACTGTACTTAATAGTTATAAGCTACGAACAAATAAAACATGGAAGCCGCACGCCATACTAAATTGCCTTTCAAAAACAGTCCTGAATTTTAGTTGTCAAGTGTCACCCCCTCTTCAATGCGTCACGGTAATTAATTGCAATATCAACCTATAAAAACTTAAGCCGCCATTTAAAATAGTTGTGATTAGTCCGTCAAAGTTTTGATTGGCTATTTTTATTTGCATTTGTCAAAGATGTTGCGCCGACATATTCGTCGGTTGTAATATGAATTAATGTAACCACCAAAATGACGAAATTGAGTTCAGTATACCGTTCGACTGCAAATTTCCTACTCTATCGAACGGTGTATAACATTTTGATATTCAGAAAAAAATTTTGAATTACGTTAACAAAAACTTTGCCATTTTATTAGGTTTCTACGTTTTTTATTAACGTATGTAACGGTTTAAAAAAATCATAGACAATATTTTAACGTAAGTACGAATTTATAACTACAAAACGTCGTTCCTAATGTACTCACCATATTTTTATAAATGTCAATGCTGTAAGTGCCATTTGTATTGTATGGCTCATAAGCAATTCAGTTTCAATTTGTGAGTTACACTAAATTACGAAATCCACTTTTGATGATTTTCATTAAATTATTAACGTAACTCCAAATTTCCCGAACTACAACTGTGGTTGCAGTTAGTAACTGTGCGTTAAATAGACCTCTCAAAAATAAAACAAACAAGATAAACATCATTTAAATAGGATAATTAACCAAAAAGATACAACTTAATTTACAAATGTCAAATTCGTTTTTGGGCCCTCCTGAAAAGTCGTCATTTAGTGCTTACATTAATTCATATTACAACTGACGAATATGCGCAGTGTTAAGAAAAGCTCTATGTCCTGCCCATCTGGGCACAATTGAGCAAATGTTTTTAGGGCCATTTTTGAGCTGACGTTAGACGTCCATGTTATATATGGTCGCAGGTTATAAGTGAAAATTTGCTACTGTGATATTGATAATAGTAGATTGAGTCACAAGGGATCTAAATTATAGAATTCCGGAGAGGGCATTCACTAATAGTTCATTACTGCAGACGCGTAAGTCTTGGTTGACAACCGATGATTTATCTCTTTCGACAGTTCGACACTCACCAATAGCGCTAAAGGCCCAACAGTCATTGCACCTGCCTTGATCCTTCACGGGACTCACTGCATTGTGCTCCCTCCAATCAAAGGCAATTGGGTTGTCCGTAACTTCCTCTAATATTTGTCGGTCTATGGTTTCATATCCCACTTCTGAACTTAGAACGGCGGTCGAAAACAGGCAGAGGGAAACGAGAACGTACATTTTGAGTTTGTGTTTAGTTTGAAAGTGAAAGCTAGTATATGGTATAACATGCATGCTAATTGTATGTTATTTTATTACTTTTAGGATTCCTTATGAGAATCGGACAACTGTCCTATCAGCTTATTTTTTTTAAATAACTTTGCATTTTTTAATCGATTAAAAAAAAAGAAGGAGGTTCTCCATTCGACTGATTTTTTTTTGTATGTATGTTAAGGTGCATGCAGACCACAAGAGCATTCGCTTTTCTATCCCCCACTCTACGAAATCAACGAATCACGTTCCGGGTAACGATCGAATTTCATAGAATAGGGAGATAGAACAGCGAATGCTCTTTTGGTCTGCATGCACCTTTACCTGATATCTCCGAGAATCGTGAACCGATTTTAAAATTTATTTTTGTGATCGAACGTGTATTACCCCGAGATGGTCTCGTTGACACCAAGTTGGGGTCTGATGATGGGATCTTAGAGAAATCGAGAGATCTCTTCAAATGTTATAGGTACATCTATGGCGCTTTTGGTAATTTTCATTCATTTACAAGAATTTTCATTCAGAAAGTAGGATTTGAGGAAACCAATGATGAAAACAAATCGGGGATTTTGAAGAAATCGGTGAAGTCGTTTTTTTAATTTTTAATTTGGTGATTATTAATGGAAAATATTTGTTTCGGATAATGGATAATTTTTCTATTTCTTTAAGCTTGTAGTGTATGTGGGTTATTGAAGAAATGGGACTAGCCCACTTTGTATTATATGCTTTAGGTATTATTTAAAAAAATGATGCAATGCCCTAGCAGGGTGCGTGCTTGACACTTATATTATACCTTAAGATCCGTTTTGTGAAACGGCTGGTCTGCAATAAATTTTGAATTTTGTTGGCATGATTACTATGTAGGTATACCTATACAAAATTGTGAAATTCTAGTACATAGGTATACCAACGGCCACTGAGCTAAGCTACATTATATTTTACAAAAACCTCGAAATAGCCCAATATTTTCAAATGTTTTATACTCTTTATGTACCTACTACTCAATATTTTATGTAATTTATATCATATTTTTAAATGACTCCATTAACTTAGAATTTATATAGCGAAGATTAGTTAGTTTAGTCTGCTCCTCGGGCCAGGGTCGCCTGCCCCGTCACTCCGCTATCAATGACATCCTGCGACGGGCGCTCGTCAGTGCCAACGTCCCCGCATATTTGGAACCCCAGATCGTGCGGGACGATGGTAAGCGCCCTGACGGGATGTCATTGATTCCCTGGAGGTTGGGGAGAGCTTTGGTTTGGGACGCCACCTGCGCCGATACGCTGGCGGCGTCCTATATCTCAGCTACCTGCAAACAGGCTGGGGCGGCGGCGGACGCCCGGGAGCGGGCGAAAATTAATAAATATAGCTGTCTCGGCGCCAACTACGAGTTTGTAGCTTTTGGCGTCGAGACACTTGGTCCCTGGGGCAAGGGGGCCCGCGGGCTCCACAAGGCCATCAGCAAACGCCTCAGGGAGTCCACGGGCGATCCTCGCGCGGGCGGCTTTCTTGCGCAAAGGATTGCTGTCGCAATCCAGCGCGGAAATGCCGCCTGCGTGCTGGGCACCTTGCCCAGGGGGCCAAATTTAAATTTATATTTATAGATAGTTTTATTGTTACTTAGTTTAATATTTGTAGTTAGTTTTATTTTTAATTAGCCTTAATTATTTTTCTGTTTTTCTATATTTTATGATTAAATAAAATTTATTAGCGAAGAACGAAAATGAACGGAAAAAGAACCGTTATTTTTTTATGGAGAAAATAACGGTTCCGGTCCCTGACAGACAGACAGACGGACATAGCGAAACTATAAGGTTTCCTAGTTTACTACGGAACCTTAAAAACGACTTACCGGTGAAGTTAAGGACACTTAACAAAATACCTGTAATATTTGTGTTATTTTATTACTTAGTCAATAAAAATAAAAATGCAACTACGCATTAGAATATCTCTTTTATTACCTTTTATGCGAATGTTGCGAGGTTTATCTTATAAAATACCCACACGTGGTAGTTATCTACCCTATATGCACGATTTATAGAGGCAAATAGACTAAAGAATGGCTTGCAATGGCTCATCATCACACCTATAAAGTAATAAAAATAAATAAACAATACATTGATGGTTCTACACTTCGAAATAAAAAGCCAAATTAAATATCACATAATTTTATTTCTTTCTCATAGTCTTTTTCTATTATTATCTGTTATAGTTTTAAACTCTCGGCTCACCTATCTAGATTGAACACGATCATATTGTATTCTATATAAATTTTACTTTCACGATTATCACTCATATTTTAACGACAAACGAGACTTAATCCCGTAAACTGACGTTATCAATACCTTCCAGCGGTTTTGTTTTGTTCTAACCTAACCTAACCTAACCTACCCGCACTTGATACATTTTCTCGCCAGTATGCCTGCGACTACGGGTGTAATGCCCGAAACGTCACGATTATACATCGTGTTTTTATTGATTTTAATTAAATTGTTTAGGTCAAAAATAACCTATTTCTATAAGAAACTAGTATCTTAACTCTTATTGTTATTGAGTTAGGTATTAAAAAAATAAGTTTAATGACTGAATAAATGTATTGCAGCCTTTATTACATCCTAATGAAACTTATTTTGACATGTGCCGTCAGTCATCTGAGATCTCATTCTTAAGGTTCTCTCACACTTACCATTTCATTTATTATGTACAGAGATCGGACAAATGTGCGTCATTGATCGCAATAATATGGACATGATGCCAAAGTTGATTGAAAACTTAATAATTTAATCATTTTCAGAAAATTACCTATTTGACACCGGTAACTATGAAAACCTTTGTAAATAGTCACCTCATAGCTTCGAAATCAAATTTCAATAAATTATTCGTTTAATCATTCAATTAATTAAATTTGGAGTCATATCCACATTATTGCGAACAATGACGCACATTTATCCGATCTCTGATTATGTATGAAAATTAAAAAAAAAATTGGGTTCGACTATAAGCTATATACCAAGTAGCTCCAATTAACGTAGCAGCCTGTTAAATTTAACGGAGTTTAAAAAAAACACGGTGAATTAAACGTAATTATTCGTGATTAAGTCCCGTTTTCGTTCTTGTATTCTATTTTATACCTCGGTATACATGCCACAATACGGTAGGTATACAATATACACATAATTCCGTAACTATAAACTCTATTCCACACGTAGTTTAATCACAAAAACATCACACTAACCATCGACAATACTAACACTAACTTCGGCACAACACTACCCGCCGCACCTGTCAAATCTGACAGATGACAGCTATCAACCGATTTTAAACTACGTTCGAAATTCAACGGCACTTTATCGAAAGGATGTGTCGTTAACACATCGCTGGTCGATAATGCTTTAGTGTTATCATGGAATAGAATGTTACTCTGATGTTTGTAAGGTCCGTAGAGAGAGAACATGACAGCGGATGCCTGATTTGGGTTGTGTTTGCCAAACAATTGGTCCAACTTGGTGAGTACGTTTATGATTTCTTGGCGACGCATGGCGGTTGAGTTCTTGGCGAATACGTGGCCAATGTTGGACCAAGCGATGAAGCAGTATTTGTCGTTGTTGTCGGCACATATGGGCTTGATTTTGACGTCTTTCACCCACGCTTCCGGGATTTGTTTAGCTGAAAAAGAAATTTGGTCAACTCCTTTAAACTGTTGGAAGATTGATAATGAGGGTCAGAAGTAAAGAGCATTTGTGAGTTTTTCTATCAAAAGGGGTCTTAGTCGATGGCGTTTTCGCCACGTGACGTCGGATTTGTATTTGAGAATAATTGATAACAAAATAAGTGCGATAAAGTTCCCTTTGATACAGATCGTCACATTTTATGTAAAAAAAAAATTAAACATTTTTCTATCTGTGTAAGTGAGGATTCTTTGTAGCCAGTGCTTTCTAAATTGATACTAGTGGACCTAATATTGTAATGCGTGACGTAAAATGTCTTATATGATTTTTTTTCTACTCCACGTCAAATACAAATGCTGTCACTCAGACGCCATGTCGCCAAAGTATAGTAATTTATATTGCTGTGAATCGTCTTATCGGTCTTTGGCGTTGAACCAGCAGTGCCTATATTATGATTTATGATCATAGTTATGCAGAAAGCGACCAATTACTATTATTTGTCAATCTAACTTAAGCTATAAGTCATAACATAGGTATTGAGTTTGGTCGCTTCCTGCATAAAAAAAATCGAAGTTGGTTTTTTTGCATAACTATGGTCAAGTCAATCAATGGCGTCCAAAAGTAACAAAAAAAATTAAGTCAACGTGTTAATACTCACAGACATATTGATTATACGTCGCCATGCTCACAAAAGCGACATCACTCTTTCCCTCTACGACCGCTCTCAACGCCCCCAACTCCCCTTCAGCTACCTTCCCCTTTTCAGCACATCCCTCCATCCATTTCTTACTCAAATCATCGCTCAAATATTCCTTCACTCCCGGAGCACAGATACTCTTAAAGAAACCGCTTAAAATATCTCTGCAGCTATTTTTTTCTAAATCGGACAGATAGCGTAGCACGGAATGCCACGCAAAGCCGTCAAAGCGCGGGAAAGCTGCGCGCGTTCCTTTCAAGTCGGCCATTTTGTTTATTTTTGAGTCCTCTCTGACGTAAGCGAGGACTGTTGTGCTTTGGTTTATGATTGGGGTCGTTTCGTAGAGGATTGGTGTTAGGGACATGTCTCTGAAAAAAAGACGGTTTTTGTAAGACTGGTTCATCGAAGGATGGTTTTATTGACAATGTCTTTATACTAGCCGCCGCTATGAAATCAATCCTGACACCTGTCATTTTCATACATAATGTGTCAAAAAGCGACATTGTTGACAGATAATCTATGAAACTGACAGCTGTCAGGATTGACTTCATAGCGGCCGAGCACTGTGAGTTGGTATATTTTGATATTCTTGGAGAAATTTAGTTGTAAACGAGGCTCCGACTTGGATTGTCTATGATAGATAGTAGATCTACCTACAGTCTAAAAGCTATAAAATAGACATAATATTATCAATAGAATATCTAAAGTCATCAGCATCACTCATGTAAGTAACATGCAGAACATTCTCAAAGTTACTTAAAATTTCTGGTTCATGTCATGATAAAGTTTTGCGAGTTCCCAATGTGCAGCTGAAGGAAGCCAGAGAATAGAATAGAATGCAAATTACTCCACCACTTCGGATTTCGGCCTAATACGGCCTGAATTCGTAAATTTCGAGTATTCGTCTCTATCTTGCGTCATAAGAGTGACGGAGAAATATCTTCTAAATTTGTGATTTATTTGTATAATAATATCGACGCAGGAAAACAAACACGTAGTAACCAACACTAGGTCAAAAAAAAAATTATTGCACTTTCGGAATCTTCGATTTTTTCCGCGTCGATTGGTGCCATCCGCGTGCCGATATGATGAAAAACAAGGAAATTAGGAACTACAAATTTTCCCATTTTTCTTGAAATGTATTCTCCAAACACGTAGTAAGTAGCAAAAAAACCTGTTATTTAAATCAAAGCATTTACAGCACTTAAAACCGCCCGTTGTTCTGACGACGATGCTGGTTACTACGTGTTTGCCGCTCATAGATTTGAAAGTCTTGCAGTTACGCCATTTGGCAGGAAATAATATTTTGGCTAGCAGTATCAAATTAGAGAATCTTGTCTTTTACTGCATTTACAAGGATCACGTAAAGCTAGCTACTTAATAATTACTTCACTTTTGTAGGGTGTAGGGGCTTAGATTCGCGCGCCTTAAAACGTTTTAACGTGGCAGTCGCCGCCATTGCGCATACGCTTGCGACGTCACTCAGTGCGGTCCGTGGAGCGAAAGTGAGTCGAAGTGTTTGGAATTTTGAAACATTATAACGAGAATTTTGCCTAAAGTGATTACTGATTAAAATAAAAAAATGAAAACGGATAAACGCACGTATATTCATTAAATTTGACTTCATTCCGAGGTTTCGAACACTTTATAGGGATTCGTGGTCTGCGGGCGACTGACAATCGAGAAAATTTGATAGATCTACCTACATCAAAATAAGAATGATAAGTACAAAACCACCCACAAAGAATATACTAAACCACAGACAATACATTTTAAAGGATGTAGATATTACAAATATTGCAAATGAAGCTAGTTATTCATTATAAGTATTTTCAAAATGAAGACAAAAACAAAATAAATAATCTTGGCCGGTTCTATCCCTACACCTCTGACCTGAGAAGAAATCCCTTCTTTTGTATGATTGTATTGTTAGGAAGGTATCCCAATTTTGGGACCGGCAAGAAACTCAGCGGGAAACATCTATTAAAAAAACATTTGTAGTACTTCTTAAGATCCACATGCACTAAACCGAAACATACATATTATTTACATACATACGTATTTCTTATTTGTAAAAATTGCCTGTACTAAAAAGCTCAATACCGTCAAACCCATTAGCCTCACGGTCTATGCGAGCCTGTCTGCTCCTTTATTAGATGAACTATAGGATCCCAAGCTGGTGATAGAGATAAGCTTGTTTCTATCCTATTAAAATTGGAATATTTCATTATCACAATGGCCTCACGCAACATTCTAGGAATGGATCTCTTCTCCTTAGCGAGAACCAAAGCCTTACTGCAAATGTTTTTTGAAAAGATTTGTCCCCCTGAGTTTCTAGCCGGTCTCAAAATTGGGGTAGGTACCCCAGGTAGGAAGGTTCCTAACAATACAATCAATCATACAAAGGAAGGACAGAGACGCAGGGATAGAACCGACGTAGATTATTTATTTTGTTTCTTGTCTTCATTTTGAAAAGACACGTAATGGTATCCTGTGTTTTCGCCGAAAATTGTATTGCCGAATTTCATTTCCCAACCAACTTTTCGCAGAAGTGTCATTCGGCCGAATAACTTTTGGCTACGAATTATTTCGCAACCATTTCATTTCCCAACCCCATAGTTGAGAAATGAGAATTACCCACTAGTTGGGTTCGGTTGGGTTGGATTATGTAAAGTTGGGAAATGAAATTCACTAACAAATGACACTTCTGCGAAAAGTTGGTTGGGAAGTGATTCGGCAATACAATTTTCGGCGAAAAGGCAGAGAACCACTTGTAATGAATAACTAGCTTAATTTGCATTTTAGTATGTTGTACATCCACCCTTAAAATATAATATTGTGGTTAAGTAATTTTTTCTTTGTGGGTAATTTTTGTACTTATCTTTCTTATTTTGTTTGTTCGAAACATCGGGATGAAGTTCAATTTAATTAATGTTTACACACTAATTTATGTTTTTACTTTTATTGTGTTGTGTTGTGCTGTGTTGTGGATGCATACCGCCACCCTATCAGGTGATGGCGCGTCAAATGTGAGTTATACCTGTGTACAATGCGACAACTCTTTTAAGAACCAGAGAGGCCTTAATATTCACATTTCCAAAAAACATCGCAATTGTCTCAGCCAAAACGGCCCCGCTCTAAATTTAATCCCAGTCGTACTACCGGCCCCCCTTTCGGACAATCCAAATTCAACCCCTTTTCATGTATACCTGAGTGATCTAAAGAATAATGTGCCCGTTGTTAAAAGAGTTCCGCGCGGCGCCAGGATTTCCGTCGCTAGACACCTTTCTGGCCTGATTACGAAATGTGTGGAGAACAACCAAATTGATGATTGGCATAAACTTTTTACGTTTTCGTTTAATACCCTCCATGTCAAAAAAGATGAGGCAATTTCCTTGACGCAAAAAATCAAAAACAATTGTGTTTCGAATATAACTCCACAATTTTCGCTAAATAGGTGTGCCTCATCCACCTACAACAGAATTAAGTTAATCGAAAATAAAATTAGCGACGGCGATCTTAAAAGTGCCGCTCGTCTACTATTCACAAGTGACGTACTGTCGCCAGATACTGCTGACACTCTTTCGGCCTTACGATCTAAACATCCCCCGGCTCCTGCAACCCCGTACCAGTTAGACCCACCCACAGCTGACCGGGCCTGCCTCCGAATCGAAGCGAAGGACGTCATCGACGCTATAAATTCTTTCAAAACCGGTTCGGCGGCTGGCCTGGATGGGATCTCACCCCAACATTTGAAGGATCTAACCTCTCATTGTTCGGGCGACGCAGGTGAACAGCTCGTCTGTTCCCTTACTAAATTAATAAATTTCATGTTTTCAGGCAAAATCAACTCGCAAATTGTCCCACTTTTCTTTGGCGCTAACTTGATTGCCCTTTCAAAAAAGGACGGAGGGGTGAGGCCTATTGCTGTTGGGTCAACTCTACGTCGTTTGGCATCCAAAATTGCGGTTAGACACATTAAGTCAAAATTACAGTCTATTTTCGAACCAGTTCAGTTAGGTTTTGGCACGAAAGGTGGGTGCGAAGCAGCCGTCCATGCTTTACGCACCTATCTTTCACACGATGATTGTGAAATTGTAGTCAAAATTGATGTAAAAAACGCCTTTAATTCGGTAAATAGGGACACTTTGCTGGCAGAAGTAAAGGAACAAATTCCCGAACTCTATAACTACCTTTATCTCTGCTATGCAGATCCATCTAAATTACTATACAAGTCCCACCAATTATCATCTGAGGTGGGATGTCAGCAAGGTGACCCCCTTGGGCCAGCAATTTTCAGTTTAGCCATAAATCACATAATACAAAAAATTAAATCAAAATTTAATGTCTGGTATCTAGACGATGGGACCCTAGGAGGTGACGTGGATACCGTACTGTCCGATTTGTCTCTTATCAAAACTAATTTTGAAAATATTGGTTTAGAACTAAATTATAGTAAATGCGAACTCTTTATTCAAAAGACTTCCTATAGTTTGACTGTTTTAAAATCCAAATTTGATTGTCTGACTCCTGGTATAAAAATAGTAGACAAATATTCACTTTGCCTCCTGGGTTCTCCTATTTTTGAAGAATCCTTTCCCGATTATATTTCTAACTCGATTTCTAAATTCCAAAATCACGCAAATCGTCTACTCGAAATTAGCCCTCATTATGCTCTTGCGATTCTTAAGTTTTGTCTTTTTGTCCCTAAATTGACATACGTGCTCCGTTGCTGTCCGTTCTGGAAAAATATTAATTTATTAACACCTTTAGACGACTTAATTAAAATTACCATAGAAAAAATTCTAAATATTCAGCTAACGGAGCGTTCCTGGTCCCAAGCATCCCTCCCTATACGGTATGGGGGTTTAGGGATACGAAAAATTTCATGTGTGGCTTCTCCTGCATTTTTGGCATCCGTCCACAGCACGTCTGATCTCACAGGAAAGATCCTAAGGGCTCTGCCTATTAACTGTGAGACTGCGGGTTTGGAGGACGCCAAAAATGCATTCAAAATTGCTTGCCCTTCTAAAAATTTTCCTGACAACCTAAAATCGCAAAGGAGCTGGGACAATGTGTATTGTGATCTAACATACAATTCTCTTCTAAACAGCTCTGCAGGTCCAGATCGTGCGAGACTTTTGGCGGTCGGAACCCGGGAAGCTGGTTACTGGCTGCATGCCCATCCTTCGGCTAGTACTGGTACTTTCCTGGATCCGGCCTCTCTTAGGCTCGCAACCGGCCTGAGACTCGGGGCCGCGGTATGTACCCCTCACTTATGCTGTTGTGGCACAGACGTGGACCGACTGGGACACCACGGACTAAGTTGTCAAAAAAGTGCAGGCCGTATTTCCAGACATGCGACGCTTAACGACATAATCCGCAGGTCTCTTGCCACGATCAACGTACCTGCTCTTCTTGAGCCTACTGGTATTATTAGGGATGATGGTAAGAGACCTGATGGTGTGTCTTTGGTTCCTTGGAGCTTGGGACGGATGTTGGTATGGGATGCTACTTGCGTAGATACCCTGGCACCGTCCCATCTTCAACGAACTACGTTTAAGGCAGCCGCTGCGGCTGAAAATGCCGAATTTTTAAAACGTAATAAATATAAGGGCCTCGGCAAAGAGTACGATTTTGTACCGTTTGGCGTAGAAACTTTAGGTTCTTGGGGCCCCAGCGCACGCAAATTGTTTGCTGAGATCGCGAAACGTCTGGTTGATGTAACTAGAGACCGAAGAGCTGGCGACTTCCTCGCACAACGCATCAGTATTGCGATACAGCGAGGAAATGCCGCCAGCATCCTCGGTACAATGCCACAAGGGCCAATCTTAGATATAGGTTAGGTTAAGTAGATTAGTTAGATTTAACCTATGTACATAAATATTGTAGTTTTGAAAATAAATAAGAGAGAAAAAAATTAATATACGAGAGTTTATCCGTTTCTATACTTTTATTTCATGAGCAATCATCTCTGTAACCGAAGAAAATATTAAAGTGATTAATTTTATTAACAATGTTTAACTTTTTAATTTTTTTATTTGGACATATTCAAAGTAGGCTTTTCGTTTTTTAGTATAGGCATATTATACAAAGTTAACGTTGTGTTTATATTATAATAATTAACTACATGATTATTAATGAAGATAACTGATACTGCAGATATAGACTGAGCAAAAGTAGTATAAAGATAGAATGACATACTTTTTAGTCGTTTCTTCTGTCCAGCGTGGACGTTTATTTATTATTTAATAGGATCTCAGTATGTTTTCTATATGTAGGAACCAAGTTCATATTGCGTTTATATTATTATAAATATTATACCTAATAACTTATCTTCATGGTTATGAATAAATGATTGATACTTTAGATACAAGATAAACAACTAAAAATGTTATCAGTCTCAAACGTGCTAGTTAGAAGTACTTATAGATGTTTTAGTTGTTTGTCTTGTTTAAACTGGGCTCAATTATGTTATACTTTGCTAAAACTATACATTTTATAAAAGTCTAATTATGATTTTTCAAGATAAATGTATACTTACACGTTTCGTTTTTAATTTAATTATTTCATTTTTGATTATTACACTTCAAGTGGTTTGATTTTCATATTTAATTCATTTAAGTCTCTTCTCATTTTTAACGAAACATTTGAAACGTCGTGTGTTTTGTTTCGCGATTCCATTAAAGTCACTTTAAAAGTCATCCTAAAAATGTTGGCAATACATTTAATGCATTTGAAAATACTTACAATACGAAAACAAATAGTGTTACAGCACTGGGCTCATTGAAATTATCTAAAGCATGTGGTTTAACACTTTATTACTGTTACTTTTAGTAAACTTAAAGTGGGTTACTGCGTTTTTGCTATCCACAAAAACGATAGAAAAATGCTATTTCATACATTTGTTGACGTCGGTTACTACGTGTTTGCTAACTGTAAAAAAACAACCAAAACGTAGTAACCCACATAACTCCACTTGTAATAACTTATGGTGAAATTTATTTAAATGAAATTAAAGACAAAAAAATTGTGGATATTGTGTCCAATTTTTAATAAGATGTGTCCATAAATACGAAAGTTGTGATTTTTTTTTCAAAACTCGGGAGGTTTTTCGGCTCTGGTGAACAATTTCATTTTTGTGGGTTACTACGTGTTTGCTTTTCGCCGTCGATATGTTCGCAAGTATGGCCGCTGCTCTTGAGTCACACGCTGGCGAATGTATTAACTAATCTAGTGCCATAGAAATTGTCCATAAAAGTGCGAAGAAAAATACCAATAGCTTTCCATGAGAACATTTTCTTGCGTCTTCTTTCCTTATGCGTACTGCCAAGGAGTGGAATTCCCTGCCGGCGTCTATATTTCCAAGATCATTTATAACCCGTCAACCTTCAAGTCAAGGGTGAATAGGCACCTTCTGGGCAAACTCACTCCATCGTAGGCCACGTCTCTGCCCTTGGCTAGTCTGTGCCCATGAGTACTCGTAATTAGTATTTTTTTTCTAATTCTTTCTTACCTTTCAGCCATAACCAGCCAGTCCCCACTAGCAACTGTGACGTCACAGTCACCATCCTTGACAGCCTGTAGACATGCTCTCTCATTATCCTTCCTGAGACACTGGACGGCGGGCTCCACTCCGTACACTGAAGCTGCTTCGCTGAGCCATTCGCACTTGTTCTGTTCCAGGATTGATGTGGTGCACATTACTATGTGTCTGAAAAAAAAGGAATATTTGTAAATAATGGTATACACGGTGCTCGCGAGCATTGCGAAAGATTTTAACTGTGCATTCTAGGCATCAAAATAAACATAAAATATTATGAGACCAAAAGTCAATTCCACCAAAAAAAACATTTTTTTTTTCTTTTTTTTTAGTCTTTTTGAATACTTCTTAACATTTCCAGTACTTTTTATCATAACAACAATTTGTTTAAATTATTTATTTCAATTGTTTTTTTAGATACAGGTTATTTCGTCTAGTCTATTCGTATTTTTTGATTGTCAGGCAAAAGGTGTGGTAATATTAGAACACATTGTGGTGGCATTGTAATCATAAAGAAGTTAAATGACGAGTTACGTCGAAAAACTTATTTCGAAAAAAGGTTGATTATCTCTGAAACCAAGCCGAATCCAGGAAATCTTATATAACATTAAAGACTCTAAATGTGGTCAGGAATCCAGCATTAAAATCTTTCGGAATGCTCACGAGCACCGTGTATAGTCTAGCAAACTAAAAACCTTTCGAGCTTGATATCTGAAAATGAAAATGAATTTTATTTGAAGAACAATAAGTAATAATACATATTTGGTCGACATACCAC
>JALPQI010009504.1:0-37254 GCA_025490895.1 Thaumatotibia leucotreta
TATTTTTTCTCCTTTTCGGAACACTTCTAGAAGACAGAAGAAGTGAATACTCAAGATGCGATTCCGGTACTCCTGTATCCGACGAAAATTACTATATGCCCTTGTCTGAAGAGTCAGATGGTTCAATTACAATGAACACCAAATCGACTGTGGTTGTCCCTATAAAGGAAATTAACGACGGTAATACCGCTCCAAATTCAAGTAATCCTGTCGATAGTAGCACAGCCGGTAATAATAATGCAGCGACTACTAGTAGTACTGTAGACGGCAATACCGCATCCCTATCAGATGACATACTTGCGGCTCTTGGCGATCCCAAGGGCAAGGACGAAAAACTAGGTCCTAAAATACCGACAGAGGTCTCTGAACGTTGGGGTAGAATTATTGTGGATGGCCTAACTAAAGAACAGAAACAAGAGATAAGCGAAAAGGTCCTTATACCAGAAAATTTCACTTTATTAAAGGCTCCGCTGCTTAACCCGGAAATTACACTAGTGCTGAGCGAAACTATTAAAAACAGAGACAAAAGCATCGAAAAGACTCAACAGCAATTAGGTTTAGGTATCGCTGCCCTTTCAAACTTAACGTCTCTGGTCATTAAAAGTGATTTGACCAAAATCGACATGCTCAAGCATCTGTCTGAAGTAAGTCAAATCCTACTGGATTTACACCATGAGAGCACAGTTTGCAGAAGAAAATTAGTCTGTCAAAGTCTAGACAAAACATTTTATAGTATTGTCAAAGATGTAAAACGAGATAGCCTTCTCTTTGGAGCAAATCTAGGGGAAAAGATAAAGATATCTAAAACAGCAGAAAAATCTGGCTTGCAAGTGAAACGGAACGATCGTTACGCAACCACTAGCTCTTCCAAAAGGAATCCCCAGCGGGAAAACTGGCGGGGCCCACCCAGGAAACAGCAACGATGGAACAACAACAAGAGACAGGGTGGGGCCAAGGAACCGATATTACGGCCAGCCGTCGAATCGACGTCTCCCACCAGCTGCAGATCGGCCGTCGACATCTTCGAAGGCGAATCCCAAGAATCCAAAAAATTAACTGAGGTAACGCCCCATGCTGGACGATTACGATATTTTTTAGATAACTGGTGTGAATTGACCGACGACTCCGTAATATTAGGATATGTGAAGGGGTTCGTAATACCATTTGAGCGACCTGTTGTACAAATTGGCGAAGTTCCTAAAAATGACAAATTTACTTTATTCGAAATTGAGCAAATCAATTTGGCAATATCTAAACTACTTCATTCAGGCGCAATCGTGCTTTGTAATACCAACGTGCCGGGCCAATTCCTTTCTAAAATTTTTCTTATCCCTAAAAAAGATGGAACTTTTAGATTTATACTGAATTTGAAAAGTCTAAACAAATTTATTGCTCCTCAGCACTTTAAAATGGAGGATATTCGAACTGTAACTAAACTTATGTCGAAAAATATCTTTATGGCCACAATTGATTTAAAAGATGCCTACTTTTTAGTTCCTATAGACAAGTTTAGTAAAAAGTTTTTAAGATTTCAGTTTCAAAATCAAGTATATGAATTTCAGTGCCTCCCGTTTGGTTTATCTCTAGCGCCGATGGTCTTCACAAAGCTTATGAAACCATTTATAACTTACTTGAGAAGTAGAGGTTTTATTCTTGCTATCTACTTAGACGACATTATTTGCTTGGGATACAGTTTCGCTGATTGCCTAAAATGCGTCGCAGAAACCACTTCCTTATTGAAAAAATTAGGATTCATCATTAACTACGAAAAAAGTAATTTAAATCCTAGTCAAACCCAAACTTTTCTTGGATTTGAACTTAATTCAATGGATATGTGCCTCCAATTGCCTCTAGAAAAACGTCGAAAAATTCACGATAGAGTAAAATCAATTTCAAAGATGCATTCTATAGTCATTAGAGATTTTGCAAGTTTCCTTGGTCTGTTATGCTCTGCCTGCCCTGCAGCCGCTTACGGTTGGGTTTATACAAAGTTTTTTGAGCGCGAAAAGTTTTTATCGCTTATAAAACAGGCGGGCGACTATGACAAAACCATGGTACTCTGCCCCAATCTTACACCAGATTTTGCTTGGTGGATAGATAATGTCATGACTACCAAGAATCGTATACGTAGTGGACGATATTCTCTTGAGATTTTTTCGGATGCATCTCTTACTCGTTGGGGGGTGTCGTGTAATAACGAAAGAACAGGAGGTTTCTGGAATGAGGAAGAATTGAAATGCCATATAAACTTATTAGAACTCAAAGCTGCGTTTAATGGCCTGAAATGTTTTGCTAGTCACCTGTATAATACAGAAATACTGATGCGTGTGGACAACACTACAGCCATTGCGTATATTAATAGGTGTGGTGGAGTGCAATTCGAACACCTAAATAATATAGCACGCGAAATATGGCAGTGGTGCGAAACTAGAAAACTCTTCATTTTTGCCTCGTATATTAAATCTAAAGACAACATCGAGGCGGATGAAGAGTCGAGAAAAACTAATATCGACACCGAGTGGAGCTTATCTCCATCGGCTTTTAGTCAAATTGTTACAACGTTTGGTTATTTCCAAATTGACTTATTTGCAACTAGAATAAATACTAAATGCCCTAAATACATTTCCTGGAAACGTGATCCAGACGCCTTTAATATCGATGCATTCACAATAGACTGGAGTGACTATTTCTTTTACGCGTTTCCTCCTTTTTCACTTATCCTAAAGTGTTTACGCAAGGTTATAAACGATCAAGCCACAGGAGTCATTGTAGTACCCTATTGGCCAAGCCAGCCATGGTATCCGTTGCTTAAAAAATTATCGGTTGGTGAACCAATTTACTTCGGGCCTAGACATGATTTGCTTCTATCTCCTTTCAGAAGCAGTCACCCGCTCTGGAAAAATCTTACCCTGGTGTCATCTCTGTTATCAGGGAAGCATATTCAAGACAATTATTTAGCCCGGACATAATTGAAATACTAATAGCCTCATTAGCAGAATCTTCTCTTAAGCAGTATAATTGCGCCTATAGAAAATGGTGGAACTTTTGCAATGAGACAAATCATGATTTTTACTCAATCGATGTACCGAAAATTCTTATGTTTTTTACAAAGGAATTTAAAAACGGAGCAGGATATTCCACTTTAAATACTTTGCGATCAGCATTGGCGCTGATACTAGGTAAACACTTCGGTGAAGACGAACGCGTCAGTCGCTTCCTAAAGGGGATATTTAGAATTAAACCAAACTTACCTAAATATCAAAATACTTGGGATCCAAATTTAGTACTTGACCATTTATCGAATTGGTATCCCAATGAAGAGTTGTCATTGGAGAAACTTACCAAGAAAATGGTAGCTCTGCTTGCGTTGTCGACGGCACAACGTGTGCAGACGCTATCACTCATACGGTTATCTAGTATCATAGTCAATGCTTCGAATATAGAAATTACTATTAACGATTTAATTAAAACTTCTGCCCCAGGGCGCATGAATCCACGGTTGATTATACCTTTCTTTTTAAATAAAGAACAAATATGCCCCGGAAAGACATTATCCGCCTATCTAGAGAGGACTAAGAATTTACGAAGCCACCCACAATCAGACAAATTAATCTTAACAATTAAAAAGCCTGTACATAATGCCACACCTGCGACTATATCTCGCTGGATCAAACAAGTGCTGTCAGAAAGTGGTGTAGATACCAACATATTTTCAGCGCATAGCACTCGCCACGCGTCAACTTCGGCTGCTAATAGGAGAGGCGTCTCAATAGAACTTATAAAACGCGCAGCAGGATGGACTGGAAATTCATTAGTCTTTGCGAAGCATTATGACAGACCGCTGATTAGGGTACAGGAAAATGTCTTTGCGGAAGCAACTTACAATTAATATTAATAAGTTAGTAAATAATTCTAACACAATTATGTCTAACTATAATCAAATGATTCTTGTATCAGATTGAACTAGTAATAATAAACGATTAATTTCTAATTCCTACTTTGTTATTTGCACCTATTTCAATAGCTCTAAACATCTACTTAGTAAACGTATATATATAAATCTCGAGGATGTACGTCGTAGTATAATTAATGGTTAAACGAACTTACCTTAAGTGAAGTTTGGCCATAATTATACAAGACGGTACATCCGAAGAGATTTATAACCCGCCCAATCCCATGCATTTATGTATAAATTGACCCGTAAAATGTATGAAATAGGTGCATTGCTCTAAAAATAATGACGAGCGCTGGCGATGAGCGGGAACACGGGGTGAAGGGTGGGGAGGTCAAGTATCAGTCAAGTTACTTTTTAATTTTTATTTTTTTTTGCTATAAACATATTGTGCGATGCCTAGTACATTGAAAAATGAGTACTACTTAGTAAACGTATATATATAAATCTCTTCGGATGTACCGTCTTGTATAATTATGGCCAAACTTCACTTAAGGTAAGTTCGTTTAACCATTAAATATACGAGATACGAGATCCATTTTTCATAGTTTTATTTCGTGTGATCATGTGTTAATCCTCACGGTAACCGAAGAAAATATTGTCTACATTTTAATTTATTGCTCCAGTTACAGGCAACACCCGGTATACTAATCAAACTGACCCTGATTGAGGTTAACTGATAACCAATTGTTAGAAATAATAAAACTACGTCACCATGTAAACAGTGCTTTATCGTGCTGTGAACTCCAGATGTTTCTTTTGACGAAATTAATGTAAATATTCCTTCTGACACAATTCCTTTAGTAGAATTCCAACTATTAAATCAAATTGTATAGTAATAAGTAGAAGATACGTAACTAGGCTAGGCTAAATAGTATCGATTTATCATCGAGTAAATTCGATATTGATTATACGATTCATAGATATTATAATAAAAAGTTTTACTACAATTATACATTTTGTAATAGGTGCTGATTTATTCTGTACCAATTGATCATTAAATTGTATTTTTTTTATTTTAAATGTATATAATTGATAAGATTTTTTTTAGCCAATCACAACAAACAAAACAGTTCAAAAGATTGTGAAAAAAAAGAGAATTAGTACCTATAATTAATAAAATCATGCACCTGCCTACGTCTATATTTCCGTACATTCGTACTAAATATGATTATATTCGTACTAATTATGACTTTATTTACCTTACAAATTAGCACAATACTAATCTACAACGCAATAAAGAGCATTTTTCTGCTGAATTTTTCGCATATAATTTGAATGACAGATAGGTACTATGGAAATAATAACTTGACTATTTCATAATCGCCACATTGTATTTTGATCTAAAAGTATGTTAGTAGGCAGGTAGGCACCTAACGATTATTTTCCATCGAAACCGGGATTAACCCTGCCCGCTGCAAAGTTGCAAACGCCACGGAAAAACAAAAGATAAAGGGCATCGTTGAATCACATGCGCTCGCGCATTCGCGTCCCTCGCGCCGACTCGCGCGCACGCTGTGCAGTGCCAGTGACAAGTGAGAAGTGACAGTGGTAGTGCAGTGTACACAACAATATTTTGGAGTCATTGATTTTCGTGCATCATGTTTCCTCGGATACAAGGACTGGTGAGTTACTTTTTGTTTTTATTGTAGGTTTGATCGATGTTTTGATTTATTGGGAATTATTAACAGATTACTTTATTGCATATTTTTAACTAACGACCCGCCCCGGCTTCGCACGGGTACTGTACCTACCATAAAAACCTACTTGAATAACTTGAATAACTTTACCTATTAAAAAAAATCTCATCAAAATCCGTTGCGTAGTTTTAAAGATTTAAGCGTACAAAGGAAGATAGGGACAGAAAAAAGTGACTTTATTTTATACTAGGTACGAGTATGTAGTGATTATTAACAGATTACTTTATGTAAGCGTAATATAAAAGTGGATTGTAAATGCAGAACAAATATGTATAATTTGATAAATAAATGCAAATAACATCTATACTACCGTAGAACAGAGTTGACTACAAGTTTAAATGCACTATTTTGAATGCACGTGGATTTCTTTGTTTTCTGTTATCAACACGTGTGATTTCATCAAAGGAAAAATGTGTTTTAGTAATACATATTTACATTACCATTCACTTATCTCAAAAAGACAGCACACTTCCATTCCGTATAGGAAAACATGTATGTATATACATAGGCAACATAGAGTCTTTAATACATAATAGCACAATTATTATCATTAGGAAATGTACCAGGAAAAAAATGGTACAGATACTTTGTATTTTTAGTTTGTAAAGCAATCAATTTAATTTATTTATTTAATCTTTATTGCACAAAAAAGAAAACTTAGAAGTACAAAAGGCGAACTTAATGCCATAGGGCTTTCTCTACCAGAAAACAAAGCATAAAGTATTGGCAAATAATCTACAATAAACAATAATAATAAAACTAACCTGGAATTAAATACTAAACGTCTAGATAAATAAAAGAATACATCAAAAATGTAGAAAAACTCCCTTATTGATAAACGTCACCTAAAGGTGCATGCAGACCAAAAGAGCATTCGCTGTTCTAACCCCCTACTCTACGAAATTCGATTGTTAAGAACAGCGAATGCTCTTTTGGTCTGCATGCACCTTAACTTAGTATTAGTAAGCCGATAATTATTTTTTGTCTCTTTCGGTATCATTAATGTATCTATAAGGCTGAAAGGGATACTTGCTTAGTTAAGAGTTGTTTTTGAATGAGGGAGTAAGATTTTTTGTATATTTATTTAGATATTACATTTATTTTACTGGCTTTTAGTTCATCTTGATTAAACACGGTTATGAGTACTCAACCGATTTCTTCGAATCCCGTGTGTATGACCACGTACCTACATGATAAAACGTATTTATTATGGCTCTTAAGTCAATGGGTTAAGGTTCAAAGCTATGCATATCAACGAATAGATTTCACTACACGGTCACGTATGAGATAGAGATTTGTACCTCCGGGAATGGTAGCCGACAATATTGGAATAGTGATCAGTATAACTAGGTTAAAACGTGATTGGCTCATTAACGAAATAAATAATACCTATGTATACTGTGTACAGATAAAATCCGTCATAGAATTCTCACTTACACTCAACCAATCCTAGGCTACTCATACTCAGCACCTATGTCAAAGAGACACTGTAAAAGGTGACTTGCTTACGCCTAATGGCATCGAAATGGGTACCGTGAGTAGGTAGGGATTAGTTTGGTAATCTATTATTTCATTTTTTACGAACCACCAAGAAGTGACAAGGAAATTTCATAGCAATAAATATAATATATGCTATGGTATTTCCTTATTATTGTATTTTAGCTATTAGTCCAAGTAACGGTACTCAGGATAATAAATGATCTACTTAGGCAGATGAGTCACACATCGTCATAGTATTCCTAAAGGGGTAAGTAAGCCGCATGGTGTATTAGTGTCTGGGTTATTTTTAGCACAAATATGGACAATGTCAGGCATCTATGTATGAGTCATGTGAAAGCGATATTTTTAACACGTCGCAAACACGGACACTCTAATTGCAATCCCATGTAGAGAGAAAATGGGAAAAAGTTTTGAATTGAAATAGAAGTCCCAAGGGCTGCATTCCAAACTATGTAGACCTTTAGATTACATCAATACTTTTGTTTTTATCTAAAATGTCACGTATAAATTAATAAATGTTTCATTTAACGTCAAGAATACATGATTAAAACATGTATTCTTGACGTTAAATGAAACATTAATTTATAACGTAACTTTGTGATTATTCAATCATTTAATCATAAAATTACGTATAATATTAATAAAAATACTAATATTATATCTGCGGTGACAGACAGACGGCAAACGGTTCATCAAAATAATCGGATTTGAAATTGGAATTTAACAAATATAAACAATAAAATACAACTACAAGCTGAAGTATACCGCTTGATGGGTTAATAAAATTAAGTCTGGTCTTTTCGGAATAGTAGAGTAGTTTTCAATCAGAAGAAATCAATAAACTGACAAGTAACTAAGTTAATGTCTAAAGCCAAATTAAGTAAAAAAAATACATTAGGTATGTCAACAAAATTTTAATAAAGAAATATTTTGGGACATCTTACACAAATCGACTTAGTCCCACGGTAAGTTCAATTAAGGCTTGTGCTGTGGGTACTAAGCGACGATATGTATAATAGATTTATACATATAGATACTTTTATACATAGACAGCCATGACCAAGGAACAAATATTTGTGATAAATAAATACACAAATAATGCCCTCGCCGGGATTTGAAGCCGGAATCTCCAGCTTCGTAAGCAGGGTCACTACCAACTAGGCTACGAAGACTGAAAAAATTAAATAGAAAATATTCTCGGGATTGTGATTTTTTCTAAACTGACCATGATTTCAATCTACAAAGAACAAAAAGACAAAGCCAAATACGTAGTCGATAAAAATCCCAAGAAAGTGGCATTTATATCGAAAGACTGGGAACAATGCAATGGACAGGTAAACAAAACCGGCACGATAACTGGTTCTGCAGTTCGTGATAATTAGATAACCGGTACGTAAGTATAACTAAAACGAGTATACGTCTAATAGAGGTGGCGTAGGATTTGTGCGTAGTTATTACTAAATCTTTAACTATGATTATGATATCGCCGGTCGACAACTAAAACTGATTAAGTAACGAATACCTACTTGAAATAAAGCTCGTATCTCAGTTCTGATTCAATACTGACATGCGACCTTGCTAAGGTGCATTTAGTCTAAATGCACCTTAGCAAGTCCTGAAAATACCTAGCTAGTTTTATACCTAGTGAGTTTTGGTTGTCAGCAGGTTTGCGAATAGACATATCTACCTTTTTATTACTTAGCTTACAGATTTATAATAGGCTACTCTAGAACCACGCCAAAAGCTTAAGTATGTACAAAGTAATTCTTATAATCTAATTTACAACGTCACTTTTCCTTTGTTCTCGATTATTCCTGAATGGCTCTATGTTCCTAGGGTTTTCAATTAAAATATTTCAGCAGTTTGAACTCTGTTTCATTTACTACATTTTATACTCGATTTTAAAGAACCTTTGAATGTGCTTGAGGTGTACAATAAAGACTTCATTGTATCCCATCATTCTAGCCACTAGCAGGTTAATGATTCAGTAAACAAATATGACGTGACTTCCGGACTTCCGTAATTAAGAACAGTTAAGAATAAGATGAATCACATCAAAACGAGGATGATGATAAAACACTAAATAAAGCGAATAAAGACTGGACAAAGAATTATTATCATGATTCACATCTAAGCTTCCTTCCTTCGGCGATTAATAAAACAGTGTTAATTTTTTTAATCATTTAAATTACACATATTTCCAAAGCTATTAGTAGCTATACTTACAGCAATGTATACTTTAATTATTCTTGCGTGTACGTTGAAATAAATCATAGTGACAAAAGTCCACTTGGAGATTCACGCCAATTTAAAATGTAACCCTCAAGAAATAAGCCCTTTAATCGTGTGCGAATCTATAACCGCTTGGGTCTTTTATAGTCACGGATTCCCCCCAAGGTAAACTACGCTGATAACTATAAGACTATCGATATTAAATGCAAGCATTAAGTGCTGCTAATTCACTACACTTGGAAACCAATTTGCTACAGGCGAACCAGTACACATGAGCCTTGATGACACAGAACTGTTAAGCAATTAAAGACCAATTTATAATTGGAACTAGACATAGTTGTGAGAATATTAGGAAGGTTTGCAGTACGTGACTGTCAACACGTTTACGGTCTCAAAACAAGGTTTCAACATAGGACCTGAATGGCCTGACGTCACTTCGGTTTGGAAGCGACCCAATATTTATTGTTTCGTATCACTCTCAATACTCTGATGTTTGTGTTACGTCTCTAAACGTTCACGCTGATTCATTTAATTTTAAACAATCGCACTTCCGAGAGTCTACATCGTCATTGTGAATTTCAGGCAGCTGTATCTTTCACTCCGAAGACAGCTTCATAAGGGTGATAGAGACAAATGCTTGAAAATCATGAGTTTCGAAGTTCGCTGGTAGGCCTAACGCGAATTTCGTTAATTTCGAGCATTGGCTTTAGTCACTCCAACGAAAGAGTCATCGGCGTAAGAGAGACGAATGCTGGAAATTCACGATTTTTGGAGTTCGCCTTCTGATCTCCTAGTGAATAAATTATAAGTCGTCAGAGGGATTTCCTTCCGCCAACGCTTCATCTGTGATTAAGTGTAATGCTGAGGTTTCCTCAAGGGAGTACTGTAGGAGGTCTTTGTAAAGCAACGAGCAAATTTCACGTGTAGCTTTATATTTTAAAATATCTAAAGGTCAAAAAGATGGTACTGAACGGATAGAATTCAATTGGTATCTACTAATCTACCGATGGATAGATTTGAATGAATTGAATTAAGACTAAACAAACTAGTACCTCTACCTACCAAACATTTAATAAAATAGCTCAAAATTTTGTGGAATGAACAACCTGTACCTGAATAAAGTCCTCCACTTCAAACTAAATCAATCAAAAGGAACTCGAACTCAATTAGTTATTTAATCCGAATTCGCGATCTTTACCGACAGCGACGCTCAAAGCAAATTGAGATCATAAGAATTGATCCCTAATGCTGATTACGATTTCATTTCAATATTGCCTTGGACAAAACACCAGGTGCAAAATATTTTCCTCGAATTATCGCCTTGTGTATTTATTCCGACTTTACTTATTTTCACAATAGCCGAGATAAAATCATTCAACTTATTTACGTTTCAATAGAAGTATCTTTCCTCAGAATGTCCTCACTTAGATGAATCATAATATAGAAGCCGGTTTTGGTCAATGTGAGTTATCGAACATAAAACTTTATTGAATGGAAGAGTTTTGGATCCATTTAGAAAAATGTTTTTCTGTCAGATACTAAATTAAATAGGTACATGTAATACCTCGGTATTACCTATGTATTTGATTTAGATACCTATGTAAAAAAATGACAACTTTTGTTACTTCTGATATCTCCTCGATGTTTATACAACTTTTTTACTTTTAATAGATGTATACAAAGCTTTAAACAATCTTTATGAAAGCGTTACAGTTGTCATCAAATGTCAGTGACAACAAATTATAGTGAACGGGCAAATTGTAATAATGTTGTATGTTTTCTGTTCGGATCTTTTATTTTTTTGTTATATCTCTTATTTATGAATAAATTCAGTATCCCTCCTATACTATACGAGTACTAGACTTGGTCACCACCGGGCTAAAAGGTATGCCTCACTGTATATGGTGTTAACGAACGAGGAAGTGGTACCACGCATCCGCCTATCGATTGCTAGTAACGCGATAAGGAAGGGAGTTTCAAATAAAAAGGATGCGACATTTTGTATACGAACGATGGGATCCTCATTAGGGACTGTGTGAAACAATATACTTTTATTTTTCTTGAAAATGATTGTCCTAATATATTATAGGTACCTTATTTTTCCATGCACACGTTTAAATATTACCTACTTGAAAAAGGAATGTACTGGTGATATTTTTTTGCAGATGCGTAGGTACGTAGTTTGAATTTGGTTAGTAATCCCCTTTTTCATAAACATCTCCTTACTTAGAAAATCGCTAAGTATTGTATATCTTTTTTGGTCTTATATGCATAACGATAAGACAGAAAGAGACAAATAATACTTAGCTGCTGAGTGAGAAAAGGTATATAAAAAACCGGCCAAGTGCGAGCCGGACTCGCGCGTGAAGGGTTCCGTACCATTATTAATTTATTATTAAAAAAATACAGTTAAATCAACCTACCTCAAAAACTATAGGAGATAATTTAATCAAACCAAAAATCGTTGATAGAGTTTATTAATGTGCATAACATATATTTTTTTTGGAATTTTATATCGCGTAGTTTAAAAAATAGAGGGGGGGGGGACACATTTTTCAGATTTGAGAGCTAATATCTCGAAAACGATTTGCTTAAATAAAAATGAGATGTATAAACCTTCATATCATTTTCAAAGACCTTTCTATTAATACCCCACACGCTTGTATACAACAATTTTTTTTTTTCTATCCCTCAGTTACATGTATGGAGGGCCCCCACCCCAATGGTTTTTTTTACAATTTAGTAACATAATCCTGTAGCGGTTCATACAACACATATTCTTACCAAATTTCGTTAGTGTAGCATTTATAGTTTCCGAGTAAATCGGCTGTGACAGACGGACAGACGGACAGACGGACATGACGAATCTATAAGGGTTCCGTTTTGCCATTTTGGCTACGGAACCCTAAAAAGGGGGTAAATACAAGCGTTGGGTTTTTACACAAAAGATCCCAATGGGTCGAAGTGTATCCGTAAGGGCCCCACCAATAAGATAAGCGTTGGGACCACGCAAAACAGGCACGTTGATGTGGAGTTGCGGAAAAATGACCAGAATACAATACAAAACAAAGGGGGTAAATAACTACGAAGCATTGCAACCAACTGCAATCACGTTTTCAACGCAATTAGATAGTCAATAAACAACTTGCACACCAATAGTCAAGAGAAGCCAACAAAAGTACCAGGGTCGCATAGCCGGGGACCACCTGCCAATACTCCCACAGGATGTCAGCCTCAGCAATTAACTCTGAAAACTCTAAAAACAGAGAGTATCAGATAGACTACGCATTGTGGCGAATTACTTCATTGATGAGAGAAAAATTATATTTCTTGGTCCCCGATCAGGCCTTTTACTTACATACCAACTTAATGTTTATTTTTTATTAATTCAAATTTTCAGTCTTCTAATTATGTATTATTATTATTAATGATGTCGCGACGAATTAGTTTGGAAACGAATAAGTTAATAAAAAAATTCTAATGGGAACATTTGCCATAAACATATACTTTAATATAATATGTAGGTAGTCACACTACTATTTTTGCAAGATATGTGGCAGTGCAAACGGGAAGGGACCATGTCACGATGTTTTTATATGGACTTTATTAAAGCACACAATGGTCTATTGTAAGTGTCGTGATAAGGTACCTTTCCGTTTGCACTGACACATATAATCAGTATAGAGGGTTCAATTATTTATTACTTTTATTAAAGTTTATTAGATTATAAATTATTTAAATGTCATACTCGTATTTATTGTTGCTAATGCTCGATTTCACCAAACTTATACTCGTATACCGAGAATAACGCTTCCTCTTTTTACATTGCTAGTAAAACTCCATAGTAATTTCTCTCTATAGTAACTGAAAGTAAGCTTTAATCTTTAATAAAAGTTTAGTGAAATTGAGCCTAAGTTATTTCTACTTATAACTTAGGCTCTATTTCACTAAACTTTTCGCTGTCAAAATACGCCGTCTAGTAAGTGATCTGCGTTCGCTCTGCTGCTGCACTACTTTTTCATATTGCACCCATTTCGTCCTTCTATATAAAAAAATACAACCTTGTTATGGCAAAGACGAGAGTTAATTATTTCCCAGGTGTGTCTGTGTATAATTACACAAAGTAAGGTACTGCCTTTTATATTATTATTTCTAAAAATGGCAGAGAAGTTGTGTATTCAGTTTTATACCTTATTATGAAACATATAAGGCCTACGTAGGTTCAATGCCAGTTATGACTTTGAGATACAAACGAAAAATTGTAAGTAATTCTAGTTGTACTGGTTATACAAGATATTGTAGAGATAGCAAAAAAGTTGCATTTTTAATCGATTGGACTTTGTGCTCGGAATTTTGAGTCCTTGTGAAGGTTGTATTTTATTTATCATATTAATTAGGTACCTAAAGGGCATTGACTTACGTCAACTAACAAAAACAGAAAATGAAAAGAAAATGCGAATAGTACAAGCATCGAATACTGCTGACTGTCGTAAAATAGAACAGAAATAATTGTACAAGTGTAGAGATAATTTATGAAAGACTAAATCTTGATTTGCAAATAAATATGACCCTGTTTCTTTCTTAATGTCGCGAACCGCTGACATCTAACCTTGGTTTCCGTAATAAAAATAAACACATTGTGTGAATTCTCACAAAGGAACGAAACCTGGTCACATAATAATATATCTTTATTCAAGTACATGTGACATATTTGTTTAACAAGGCCGCAAGACAACAGTTAAGCCGCACAGAAATTGAATACTAAACGGGCTGAGATATTAATTTTAAGACAAAGAACTTAAAATTCACACTAAGCGCACTCAGAATACAAAATAATATTATTTAAGAGTCGTCACTTATTTTGTTATTTTTAGGGCCTTGTGCTGTCGTTTGATATCATACACGTTTGATATTTAACGTGTCCGTACCTGCACAACATTACGAGTAAAGTAGTATGTTTATGGAACTTTATTTATACCGATATTATTATTAGCTTACTTATTAAGTACACATGTTACTCAGTTTCAAAAAAATATGCAATTTATTGAGTAGTCTTTCTTTAAATAAGACGACCTAGATTGTATATTTATTTCATCTTTAAAGCAACCTTAAAATATCCCTGTTTTTATAACAATGCCTTTGAGAAGTGACCAAGAAATGCTCAAAATTAAGGATTTTTGAAGTTTGCGATAGGACATCGAGAATCGTAATAAATAAATAAATATAAATATTACGTGGTAGGTTCATAGGGGGTTTTGCAAATGTTTAAAATTACCATGAGACAGAGGATGCGAAGTTCAGAACCATTCGTTATTACATTGCTACATAATACTTAGTTTATACATTAATGCATAACTACCTAGTTAATTTGATAATTAACTAATTAAGCAGCCTATACTGTTATGATTTGAATAAAAGATAAGGTTTGAATTGAGATTCATTACTATGATAAATGTTTTAACCTAACTGTACTGCACAGGCTTTATAATAGGCAGTGTTTAATAAACAATATTTGCATACCGTTCTTAAATAACGAAAATATTATTATTGCTGTTATCGTGATCACAATGTAATTGATTGTTATTGGGTGGAGTGTTATATTAAATAGTAGATATATTACTAAATATACAAATATGCCATGAACGGATGACCTATATCATAGTTGCTACGTTCCTAGCATTCCTGAACATGGGCATGTCAGACATACAAAGCCACTAGTTATAGGGAAACTAGGATGCTAAGCTTATAGAAATACTGTGCACAAGTTTCTCAAGTACTTGTGCGAATTTTGCAAGATATAATGCTCAAAGGGAACCATGATTTTTTTTTGGTTTGAGAGGAGCATCAACTTTAAAAAAAACCCATATAATTTGAATTTCACATATTTTACTTACAACCAGACCCCGGAATTCTGGTAGCATTTTTGAGTTGTCATAGGGACTTCTCGTTTATCGACTACCGATTATTTATTAATATTTGATCTCTTATTTTATTATCTACACAGTAACTTACATTATATTTTTTGTTTTCAAAAGTGTACTGTGTAAGAAAAGTTTTTCACTCTAATAATTGTTTTTTTTTTTCCCTAAGTACCTAATATTAAAAAAATAGCTTTGAAAACAACTCTTTCCATACCTATGCTACCGGTTCAAATGTTTGGAATAGGCATAAATGTATGATAGTACCTTCTTTTAAGATATAGAGATATACAAAACACGCCTTAGGAATATCCAAAACTACTGGCAAAATTTGGTTTATTTTGTTATATACACAAAATTAAGTGTGAAACAATACGTAAAGGTTGTCATAACCATGTTATGTATTTGTGATTTTACTGCTGTTTAGGTAGCAACGGTAAAAAAAGTCTAAAATATTGAAACTGAAACTGTCTAAGAATGTATTTAAGCAGTGCCCGTTTCAAATTCAATTTTCTAAGAGCCAGGACTGGCCAGTTTATAGCAGCTGTTTGCATTTTAAATTCGAACTTCAAATTGGCAGTTTGGTTGAATTGTCTGTGGTAATTTGTGCAATGTAAATTACTGTAGCGATATTGTTAAACACACTTAGAACATTGTTTTATAAAACTTCTTCGAATGAATGGGAAAAAAAATAAGAAACGAAAAATTATATAATTTTTCGTTTCTAGTCAGCTGATTGATAAATAATATACAGATGACGTTTGAAATTAAATGATTTATTTTGCATGTGGGAATGGATTATATTTTGCTCGTAATCCAAATTTTAAATAATGGGCAACACAATGTCATATTCACCATGTTTCCTTTGCCGGTTTAGGTACAGTAGACTATAAAAAGATGTAGGTATCCACTTTTTCACCATATTACAAGTAAGCTGAAAAAGTAGATGATACTTATTTAATCAATTTAGGTGGCCAAAAAATTAGTGCTTTCCCCTTGCCTATGAGTGGTTGAACTCAAAATGATGATGATAAGATAATTCTTTTAAATCACATTAAATTTTGGCGCTACCGCTACATAATAATGTTATTTATTACTACTGTTACCACTTCAGGGACTTTAAATAATTTCCTAATTCCTAATGTCAATGGAAATTCCCTTATTTTTTTTCTATTTTTTTTGGTCAAACTCATGCTGCAGCCTTGATACAGGTCCTTCGCAACATTTGCTTTAGTTCAAGTCATTGCACTGTTGAACAAAAACCGCGGAAATACAAATGGCGACCGACCTTGTTGAGGTGAAGGTTTCGCCTTGAAACAACCGAGTCGGTGAAATGTGGTTAAAAAAGATAAAACTCCTAAACACTTATATCTCAGTTCAGAAACGTGGGTTTGTTAACGTTAAAATTCCATGACTGACTATTTGTTTACAGAATATTGTTGATAGGGAGCATCGTCATCATAGTTATCAGTCCTTTTTCAGTCCTCTACTGAACCTTTCCATTAAATTTTTGATGGGTATTGGCAACATATTTGCCATCATATAAAAAATAAAACCAAATCTATTTAGAAACACGTAAGATTTGAAATTGAATGCTTTAGCAGAGCTGTGAAACAGCAAAGGATTAACCATGCAAATAGACGTATCAGGAAGTAAATGCCCATAATCGCCGTGCTACGCCAGTGGGTTGGTGATCGCAGCAATGTGTCCACTATGATGACGCTGCTGCCCATCATCGATCTTCTATCAAAGTTTGGTCAGAGATATTCAATCCCGTAGTCGACTCTTACGACAACATCCGCGGGATGAGTTGGAATGGTGACAAATGTATTCTTACTGCCGTCACCACACGACCAATGTTTACAAAACCCTATTTTTACGTTAACAAAACCTTATTATTATTACTATTACGTCGCGTATACATATTTTTGGACACTGTCCGCATATATATTTTTACCAGGACTGTGCCACATTATGAACACCACATATCACGAGGAGTTTACTTTATGCCTCATAACGGTAAGGAACATGCAGATAGGACACACAAAACTTTACGCATCATTACATACGCTCGACCGCATCGCTCGGTTTTATACTACGTGGGAGATAATGTATGACATTTCCATATCTCGTTGTTTATAGATGCAGTGGCACCGTCGTGGTTTAAATCCGGAATGCGTACTCTTAAAATTTATAAATGAGACAAACCATAGCCCAAAATTAAGCAGAGCTTGGACTTGTATACACACAATAACTAATAATACACACATAACATCATCAGTCTATCTAAGTCCACTGCTGGAATAGGCCTCTCCTATTATAAAACACATTGAAACTTATTTAGCAACGAATCGATATGTTTGAAAGATTAATTTTGTATTTGGCAATAAATCACAATTATCATGAACACCACTTTCATTGACACGTGTTAGTATCTTCCAATGTCATTGTGACATTACCTCAGCGTAAATGTTAAAAATACTTACGTAATTACAACAGGAAACTGTACGTAAACATAATAATGTCATTGTCACATACGTCAACAAAATTTAGTTAAAATACAAGTACCTACACAGTTCAATTGAGTTGTCATAAAATTTACAATAATTATGTATTTAAATACCTACTCCCACTCTAGAGATTTTTTTTATGATAAAGTAAATAGCTGAAATAGGAACTAATCAAGTAATGAAAATAGAAAATTGAAATGCATTTTTTCCGTTAAGCATGCATAAAAGAATAATGCCAGTAGTTGCAATTTCCCACATTATCCCAAAATTCCCATAAGATTTCTTGCATTAGCGTTTTAAGCGCTGTAGAAATTTTAGTCGAAATAATTAGGTAAAATGAATCTTTATAACACTTTATTACCCGAATATTTAAATAACTTATTTTTTCTTTGCAAAAAAGTCAACGCGCCATCTGTCGGGATCGGGAAGTCGTTATCGATAACTATAAACATGCTACGCTGCCGTGCATTGCCCGTATGGTGCAAAAAAGGGTGCTAACAAGATTTTTTTTATATGTGACTGACTACACGAGAGACATGACAAAGACAATAAAGTTCGAGGACGTACTGCAATGGCTTCATACGTACCAAAATCACTACTCTAATAATTTGAACGACTTAAAGGTTCTTTGTTAAGTTTGTCAGAAATCTAGCGTTCAAACCATGGCTCGATTTCACCAAACTTTTATTAGTAGAATAACGATTACTCTAGTAATAATAGTAATGCTAAAACTCCACAATAATTTTACTAAACCAAAAGTTAACTGTCTAATTCACTCAAAACCATACATGTAAGTATGACCACTTTGATTTTTAACTATTATGGACTGCTATTAGAGATCAAATTTGAAATGCATTATTCTCTGTCTTGTGCATTAGATGGTTACAAAAAATTGCTTATTGAACATAACATTAAACTATACGTATCGATAACATTTAACAGACATGCCTTGCTATTTTTTTTTAATTCAAACGATTAGCCGAGGCCTGAGACGCGGCCTACTATGGAGTAAGCGCCCAGAAGGTGCACCCTTGACTTGAAGGTGGTAGGTACAACAATTTCGAGCCCAATTAGCATTAATCACTAGTATGCCGGAACGTGGATCCGCGTACGAGAAAACTATAAGAAAAAAATATTTGCGGCATACGAGAGGTTAACATAAAGATCACCTGTCGGATATATTAAATGACAAAACATAACCCTTATTTGCTTTAGTCCTTAGACCTATTTATGAAAGGACATGGCCCTAGGCCTGATAACTCATTATTTTAATCCTTATCAGTGAGTAATAAAGCACATATTGCAGCAAAATATTGCAATAATAATATGGATGTTGACGACCTTAGGTTCTTCGTTGACTCAGAGTTTCGCAACGTTTCTTTAAAAGGGTTTATTTTATGGTACGTTAATAATTTTACCACGTCGTAAATTTAAGGCGACAGCAGAACAATATCATTTTATGACATCACAAAATGTGCAGCTCCATCAAGACTTATAAAAAAAGTTACGAAGTAATTAATTAATGCAGTCAAAGGGTGAAGAGACAGATATATAAATCAGCATTCGTACGCATTTTACTTATTTAAATTGGCCGATTAGTATGAAACGCTTCATACTAATCGGCCAATTTAAATTATCTTGCGTACGGTACGGTGGTACTATGTAGTAAGCGGCAAAGTGAGACGTTTTTACATAATCGGTCACAAATATTGATACGATATAAGAAGTAATATCAAACGTATTAAAAACCGATTCCGCCTCGATCTCGACTTCTTTAAGGGTAATATTTATTCAGAACTCGCTTGGGGGTCGTTTGCGTGTGACAGGACATTCACATGTCGAGTACCAATTTATTGTGTGATGCTTTTCATTTGTACTTACAAGTATGGAAATATTTTCAATTGATAACTTTGAAAGTAAGTTGAATCCTTTAAATATTCCTTACATTTTGTCTGTGTTAAAACAAACAAACAAGCTATAACTTGAAGCGATATTAACTTCAAAAAATATGTTTGATTAAAATAACACAATATATTTATTTATCGTACAAATATTTAAGTAGATAGGATTATGTTCCCAATCAAATTAGTACTCTAAAAAGGGTAAAGTAAAATGAAGTAAGCATTAATACCTATAAATATATTTTTAAATTATAAAATATGCCACTACGACAGTTATGGCTATTGAAAAGATGCTGAAGACATAAACTTATTTTTGAATTTATTCATCATAAATGTTACCACATCAGCGCGTATTTACAAAAAGCATAAATTTCAATACTTCAAAATAAACTACGCTACTAAAGACCTTTCATTATGCTGGATACACACAAACAAACTTTCAGTCTGGCGGGATGACACATCCGGAATGAGTCAGAAGTTCCCGAAATATCCGTCTGTCTGTATCTCCCGAACTATTTGCGGGAGAAGGGAAATGTTTACGATACGCCGATTATATAATACATCATCAGCCTATCTCAGTCCACTGCTGGACGTAAGCCTCTCCTGGGAGGTAAATGACGCTGAGCAATCCAAGTGTAAAGTGTATTTAGCTATAATATTGCACCTGTTGGCAAACCTTAATTTTATGAATAAGTTAAAGACAAGTGAAATAAGTAATTACCAACTGTTTTTAAAAAGGACACTTAATATTTAATTATGGGATATAACAAATAAAATTCAAATCTCTTTGAAAACCGAGAAACTAAAACACGAGTTCAATCACGAATAATTATGCTCTTTGCACGTGTATCGCAAGACGTTTTTCCATACAGATGGCCCTACGAAGTTTCGACCGGGCAAAGACGATTCTCGTACTAGTAGGTATAGTCGGGGGAAGAAAAGTTTTTGGTCCCATTAAATCCTACAGTTTCGGAAGCTTTTTCTAATGAATATTTAGGGTATACAGATTCACACCATGCAATAATCCCCAGTGCCGCGCGAGAGCTTCTCATCCAGTCGAGGACTTGAAGGTCAATAATTGGAACAGCACGTTCAATAATTTCTAGCCTCAAAATTATGCATTCATTCTATTGTTTCAGATGATTTATAATTAAGGAAAAAAAATCCCCAGTTTTTTCGTAAAGCTTATACAAAAAAAAACTATACCTTAATTGTCGGGTCATTATAGTAAAAAATCACCATTTGTTTAATTTCTGTTTTATTGTTATGAATTTTAAAAATAATTTTATTTTTTCTGACTATATTTACGATTATGATTATATTTTGATGACTATATTTAGTGGTGACTTTTTAAAAATTCAAATTTCTTAAATATTCAGTTAGGCCCCTCGGATAATAAATCCCTACTGTAGGATTTATTGTTTCTTTTTATTAAACAAGTAAATCTTAATATTGATTTTATGAAAAAACCTCCACACATTTATCAGGGATAATTAGATTCATATATTCACAAAACGATGTTTTATCATATTCCTGAAATAAATAATATATACTGTAGGATTTAATGTAATTTCCTCGAACAAGTTAAAGTTTAGCTCCCCGACTAGTACCTAAAAAAACACCATCCGTACTGAGTAAAAAATCTTGCTAATAGCAAACAATTTAGTAGTTTTGATTTGACGCAACACAGGACATAAATTTCCTTTTGATTTGCAGTGCGATGTTGAGTAAACATATTTTATACGTTTAATTATGGTAAAACAGCAGGAAATAATCCCGGATAAAAGTAATTTAACTACTCATGCATGGTATTGATAAACAATTCAACGGAAAATTATTAAAAAATAGGGAAATCCATATCAAATTTGCATGCGTTCGAAGCAGGATTATCGTCATAAATGTTGTTCATGGTAAATTAACTCATACTTAATTATTCATCTATTTATATATTTGATAATTTGTCTTTGTTGCCATTGAAACCGTATTTTATTTATAGCGTTTCGCGAAAGGCAATATAATACAGTAGATATCTCTACTGTATACGTATACCTATATTATAGGAAAACACCATAGTATTGTTGTTTTTTACTAATAAATTAGAATATTTAATATAAATTCGGTAATATTCGTATACGTATGTATTTCCGAATATAAATGACACTTTATCCATCAATAATGAAATTTACCGTGTATCAGAATTTGCATTACGAACCAAGTACTTTGTTGTTGTTTTTTTTTAATAAAGTATTTGGTTTGTAATTAAATCAAAGTCTGAGACACGACAAACTTAACTTAAATTGATGGACACTGAAAAGATCATTCGTTTATATATTATTCGAAACTACAATAATAGTACATTACAATACAAGAGCAAATGAAGTTTAAATCCACACGAGTTACGAATTTCGTTTTCGCAGGTGTATATCGTCCGACGTTTTTCAGTACAGATTGCCCTCCAAAATTTCGACCTGACAAAAAATAAACCACTTCTCGCACTAGTGCGTAGAATAAAAACCTACTGTACTGAAAAGATCGTTCCTAGTTATATTAAGGAAATAAAAGCATTGATAATTTTAAAAACAGCTATGCTATTCTCTTATTCACACATTCGACGCTGCGTTCGTCAACGAGCTCGACGTCGAGACAGCCTTGTCTAAAATCCTAGCTGTCTGATTTGACATTAGGAATCGAGGCTGTGAGCGAGGTTGTGGGCGAGTTCGTCGCTGTTTTTCGTTAGAGAATACGAAGTTCGTACATTAAACGTCAAACTCTCGACGTCTCGACGCAGTGTAGTTCCAGCTCCCGCCGCATTCGTCGCCAAGCACTAGTGTCGTTTAAAGTACATTAGTGAATACCATTTTCAGACTCGACGCTGCCGCAGCGCTGACACAGCGCTGACAGCAAGGCGGTTTCCTCAGTGAATAACACTGCGGAAAATATCCCTGATATATCACGCGAAGGAAATCGAGACTTTCCCGTCACCTGTCAGCTATAGGAAAGCTATCATTTACCTGCCCATCAGATTGCAGATAACGCTCAATATTATCAGAGTCGTGGGAATTTGACATTGTTGTCGTGTCAGTTTGCTCTAGTTAAAGGATTATTATAGTAATAACTTTCGAAATATGGTTAAGGAAAGCTGTTTGCGCCTAGTTCACATTTATTGTAGTGGTTTTATAGCTTATCTATGTTTATTGATCATCATCAGTCCTCTAACACAGTATAATAAATAAGACTAACGTACATAATATCCAAACACATCAAAAGAGGGTTAAGATGCCTACAAATTGATATTTATATATATATATAACACATATAATATTAATGCTGTAAAAAAATTGTGAACAAAAAACGAATACAAAATTTTTAAATAGCTCCCCTGTAAAAAGTAAATTATTGACTTGTGTCGTTTTTGTATATAATGGACGATATGGCGTCCGTGTGGTGACGGCAGTAAAAATACATTTGTCACCACCCCAACTCCTTCGGGCGTCGTAATAATCGACTAAGGGATTGAAATGTCACTGATCATTATTTGACAAAAGATTGATGATGGGCAGCAGCGTCATCATAGTGGACACATTACTGCGATCGCCAATCCGCTTGCCCAGCGTGGAAATTATGGGCATTTACCTCCTAATGCGTCTATACGCATAGTTAATAGGAGAGGCCTACGTCCAGCAGTGGACTATCGTAGGCTGATGATGTATGATGTATGTATGTACATATGGACACACCATGCCTCCTACGCCAAAGTGAAGCCCGCGCTCCGGTGACCTTCGTCTGTCCGTCTGTCAGTCTGTCTGTCCGCAGCATAGCTCAGTGGCCGTTAGTATAGTGTGGGTTATCACTGAATAGGTGTCTTGAAAAGGATAAAGGTTTCAAAAGCAAGTTATTTTTTAAAGTCAATATTTTCAGCGATAAGCGCTCCAGACTAAAAAAAAGTTGTTTACTGGGTTGTCTACTGAACTCATAAATGTTACAAAATGTTGTTAATACCAGTATTTCCGACGCATAAAACATAGATATAAATATTAGCTAAAGTAGAGATAAGCCTTCGATTTAAATATAGTTCAATGACATCACTCGCAACTGATACGCGATAACGAAAACGCTCTATATTTATATTACGACGCATTTAAAAATAGCATACTGATACAACTTGCACTAAAATAATATTGTTATTTAGCTAGAATACAGATAAGATAATAATTTTATTTACAGAGTTCTCATTGTCTGAGAACAGAATATGTATTTCATTGCCATTAATGAAAATGTAACTAAGTAAGTTCACATGACTCGTACAAAAGTAGGCAGGGCAGTCAAACCACTTAACTTTACGTCTGCTTATTTACAAACATATTGATTAGGGTTGTGAGTTGTGAATAAGGATCGATTTGAAAACTCGAATCCTTAAGGTTCCAAAGTTCAAAAGACTGAGAATATAATCGATTAACTATATTATTATATTATGCGTAGGTATTTAATGTATGAAACTGTTTTTGTGGCCTTCGAGTCGTGATAGATATGCCTCATTGACGACGGTCTGCGCTCAGAAGATCGCGACTTCGAGATCAACTTCGAACATAATTATGTCTCTATCACTCCAGTGACACTTTCGTTGGAGTGACAAAGACAAACGTTCGAACGAACACCGAAGTTCAAGGTAGGCCATCGTCGGCATGCCTAGCCAAGATGCCATTCTGCAATCGTATACGATAAGCGATAAGTCACGTGACAGTAATAATGTATGTAAATTATCACGTGATTTTCGTTCGAATCTGTCATTCTCATACTTTTATTATGATTACATACATTTACACTTATCGCTTATCGTATACGATTGTAGAATGACTTCTTAGCTAGGCTTGCAGTAAAATTATGTTGCTGACGTGACTGAAGACCGCAGAACGCAGAAAGTGTAAGAAAAGCCGAAGACTTGAGAGGCATTTGAATTAGTCTTTAAGTCTCAAGATGAGTATAGAAAATTAAACATTATTCATATCGGTACATTACTCAATGATTAAATAAAACAAACAAATTATCTTCCTAATCAAGTGATCGTGTTCCTAAATATAAACATGAACACAATAACTCTTCTCTCGTAAATCTGGAGCAGTAGGTTTATTTACAAAGCAATTTGTACCAAATCGATTCTCCGATACTAGTTCTTGAACTTTGAAGTACCTAGTAAAAATATGTATTTGGATTTATGCTCTAATATCGACCTAATTTGAAATTACTCGTGTGCTGTGGAATTGTTATCATAAACAATTAAAATAAATATACATCTGGCGCCAATAAACAATAAAAGCACCAAATAAATATATGTATATATATACAACCTTTTTACTATTACTAAGTAGGTACCTACATAATAAGGTGGTACTCGTATATATTTTTTTATTTTGAAGGCATCTACCATCACTTGCTTTGACTATTTTTGTTACTTATTAATGTGATAATTATTTGTTAACATTAATCTAGCCCGCAAGTCAAACACCTTCCGACATAAGATACATAATTAAATAATTATATCTTATGAATAACTATCATATAATCCAGATATATTAAAAATGTATCTTATGAATAGCTATGATATAATCCAGTCTTTTTTTTTCGCGTTGACGAACGAATTAAGGAATAGATTCAGATTCAGAGATTTGTAAGCGTCTCGTAAATAAATAATAATATATTTAGATATATTTAGATCTGAATACAACTCTTTAATTATTAAGTAAATAAAGATGCACGGAAGTCAAAATGCCGCGTGTAAATCTAAATACAGGCCATAAATTAAACCAGGCGTGGAATTCATCAGTGCAATCATGGGTTACGAGATTTTTTTTTAAGTTACACTTAATTATGACCCCGCTGTATTTTTTTAAGACTCTCGAAGCAGCAATGTAGCTACGAACAATTTTTAATATTGATAATATGTAGCAGTTATAAATTAGCTGTCAACGAGCGTTTAACTTGAGTGTGCTGCTCTACATTGCGCGCAGAATTATTTTATATGGATAATTTTGTTACTCTAATTTTAAGTAAAAGTTATATAAATGTGCTTATTATGTCCTAAACTAACCCTCGTTAAGAGCTTTGCCCGTATTAGATACACACAAACAGAAGACAGTAAGGTCTGGAAGTATAACTGATATTATAAAAGTATGAGAAAACTGAGGAAATCGTTGATTTGACCGCACGGAGAGCTGCGGCTTCCTCAGATACTAACAAAAATACATAAACGACCTATAAAACTCATTGATTAGAGTACAAAGTTGCTAAGCCGATGCTATTACGTATTACTTTATCACATACTCGCTTATCGAGTGTTCTGACCCACATAGGTACAGTGTCGGGTGACTACCGATTCATATTTGTCGATCTCGACCCTTGTCTCATTTTATCGGATCCACGACTGTGTAAAAATATATGAGCACGTATCGACATTTTCATACGACAACTACACCAGAGCCTGATAAAGAATTAGCAGTCGGTCAACATTATATATGTTGACTGACTGCGAACCCTATGTTATTATTATGTTATGTTACGGAGGGATACTCGACCGGACTCGAGCGGGCTGTCATGCATCCAATGTGCTCATTCACCCCATTTCCCTTAGCTGGAGCTGCAGGTTAGTGTTCCGGTAGCGTTACCCCAATACATCCCTCTGGCCTTCCAATTTTCTTGCAGAACCGCAGGACGTCTCTAAGGTCGAGCTCCCTGAGTTCCTTCTCCTCCAGCCTATCCCTGCCAAACACGTCATATCTCGCTGTTGCGTACATGATTATGCTGGCTAGTTTCGTCTCTTCCGCAATGTAGACAGGCTGCTTCGTTGCTTATTCCCATCACCTTAAGATGCCTGTTAAGGGTGTTATGTTCCCGTGATAATTCCGGTCAACATCCTCAACTGCGAACCCTACACTCCGTCCTATCTGCTTGGTGCTGCGATGTCTCGGGCAGGTGGTTGATGCCTGCGGTGGGGCGGCGGACGTTGGTGCTCAATGAGTAGGCGACTCGCGTAACCGAATTGCTGTAATGTTTGAGGTTTAGTCGGTGTGGTGTGAAACTGGCATTCACCACTCGGTACCACTTATGGTGAGGCAGGACGGACATGCGAACACTTTATGCCGTTTTGCACTAACACTTCCTCCCTCTCGTAGTCACCTCTTCCGAGTCCTTGCAGCAGAACTGCTTTAGCCACCTAGTACAGTATCAGTTACCCAAAAATAATTTTAATTTTTAAGAAGTCAAACCTCGATGCCGATTTTCAAGAGGAAACAAATTATGAACAGTTTATTATACTATACATACATGCTTTATACTTATTTGAAGATTTATACAGTGTCTAAGTAAATGTTCAGAATCTAGAACAAAATTAAAGTTCTAACTACTAGAAGAAACTTCTACTGGCTGTCAATTAATAATAGTGGTTGATAGTTAGTGAATACTACAGACAATATTATAGATGGACCTCAGGAAAAATAACCTTTTCAGTGTGTTGTGTTTCATTTTATGTCAGGTCGAAATCTTCGGGGTGCCATATTATATATGTATGTTCACCTACTGAAGTGTGAAGTGGTTCGAGTGTTGTCGGATCGAAAATTCGGAGGGCCAACTGTACTGAAAAACACCGTACTATAGGTACCTGCACGTGCCAAAAGGAAATTCGTAACACATCATTTTATTCACTTTATTTATTATTCTGGTCAACGGTCTAGGCCTATTTTGTAGGAATGTCATTGTCCGGATTGTCAATATTTTTGGTTACACTTTGTATTTCACTATCAACCACTAGTACTTCCAGTTTCATTCAAGCGGGTAATCTTACCCAAAACAAAGATCGGCGCCTGTTTACGCATGCGCGGAAGGTATAACACTTCATTCATACGAGGAAGTCGAATCGGTCACGTTTCCTTCGTACGCACATCCTTTACATAAATCGGCGTTTTGATGTATATTATTATTATTACTGCTATTAATTTGATACTTAATATTTATACGACAGTTAAAAGTATTGGTGGCCTAGCGGAAAGGTGTGGGATTTTTATATCAAAGGATGCGTCTTTTTCGGAACTTATATATGCATGAAATATTATTTATCACACGAACTATTCAAAAACGTCTCTTTTATTCTGTGCTTAAATGGAAGAAAGTAGCACTTTTCTGTTCTAGTATTTTCTATTGCCAGCGTAAAAAATATATTAAAATAAATAGTATGTTCACTTAACGATAATTTTATCCGACGGATGTATCTATTTATCCGGTAATTGTGAAACAAGCCGTAAAAATCTTTAAAATACACTAGCTAACCAAATTAGTTTAGTGAAAAAAGGGCAAAAATAGGTTCTAGTTACAAAGTTCCGATTCATTCAAAAGTGCAGTAAAATAGTAAATTTCCTAACTAGTGCGGGAAAACTTTTTTTCGGCGAGGATGAAAGTTGGAGCCCGAGTGAAACGAGGGCGACAATCACCCGAGTTAAAAAAAGTTTTTGCACGTGTAAGGGATGATTTTTTTCATAACAAGTGCGTCAAAAAGAGAAATTACCGCGCGCGAATCGTGCGCAAAGTTCATTTTTGCGCACTAATTAGGAAATAGTACATTACGACACAAGTGCGAAAAACATGAAGCGAAAAAAATTGTTTTTTGCACGTGTCGCGTATGACTTTTTTAGTAAAGATGGCCCTCCGAAGTTTTGGACCTGACTTCTCGCACCAGACCCTAAAAAAGGCGCCATTTGTATCTTCTAAAAAATATATAATGTTTTAGTCGCTAAGAAGAAAATTGATGTGTGAATAAAAAACTAAAATTAATTTTCGCAGGTATTGTAAAAAGCACCTCAAGTAATCAGCTCTACCAATCACAAATCTACTAACAGTTATTTGAAATTGGTACAGCCACAAAAACTGTCGCAATGACAGAAATAGATAAAGTATTGGCACACAATTTTGTCACTTTCCCGCAGACAAAATAAGCAGTATCAGTAAAAACTTCCCATTGTTGTGCACACAAAGGCTTACGTACTCATTCTGGGCTATTGTCGGTTGCGGAACTTTTTCTGATCAACCGTTACTGCCAGTATTAAGCATTCTTGGAGCCAAATCGGTCGTCAAACTACGATTCCGAATACACCTGTCTATTAAAAAGCAATTTTTAAAATTGGAATCATTCCAAACCAGTTTGAATTTGGAAGCGATTCACTTTAAAAAATGTTTTAAAAATTTAGTTGTGGCAGAAAAACGCGTCAAAAAATAAAACATTCTAAATTCAAATCTTTAAATTACAACCGGCCAGTGACGCGAAAATTTTAAATCGTTCTACGTAACCCAAACGTCAAAACAAAAACAAAAGACGTTCGTTGCATATTCAAATTAGTAAATGTGTCTGTGAGGTGATTTTCTTTTGGAAATGAGACGTCGAGTGTACTACCAAGTACCGACGGACGAAGATGAATGTTATTGTAGTGGCAACTATAGAACGGTGCGGCGGGAGACGAAGATGGTGCTGTTTCGGAGATCCGTAAGTTTATTAAGTGACGAATAACTTAATATTTTAAACTAAATAGCCCTACGTATATTAGATTGTTTGAAATAATCTGTCTAATTATTCGAGTACCTATTCTAGACAAATTCAAGCCAGATTTTCGGTGTCGAAGTCCAAAGCCAGAGCCGTTTTCGGGATATTCAAAATAGATATTCGTAGTGCAGTAAATAGTATTTCCACTAGCGCCCAACTATAAAATGACTGATCACTTAGGCTCAATTTCACAAAACTTATTCAAAGAATAACGCTTTCTCTCAGATACTAGTGCCGAATATTATTTATTTATGAGATAATTCCTAAAGGCCGCAAAAAAGATAACGTAAATTGTCATAGTAAGAAACTTAGGTATACATATGTACGAGTATATCTACACAAAGTTCGAAGTAAGAACATAAAACGTGTCAGTATTTATTTTGATTCTTTATTAATTTTTCTTTATCATAACGTAAAAAAATAGAATAAGATTTATTAGGCGTAATACACTCAATCGTAATACAGAGCCATACAAAGTGTTCGATTCTTTTCATCATAAAATATGAGTACGCACAACAATTATGAATAATTTCAAAAAACAAAGGATGCTTTTTCTCGACAATACAATACGCGTCAAATAAATTGAAAAAAAAAGTGAGAAAATCCAACGAACATGAACGTACCATGCGTCAAACGCATGCTTCAGCTATAAGTAAAGTGTAAACCAGATAAATCGAGTGGAAAACTGTATGAACCGCGTTCAGTTTACTTATATATTGTATATATTAACACTGTATTGACGGATCGGTAAATATGATTATCGTATATATTATTGTGTTTGATTTGTATTTTATGTATGGAATTACCGGTGATTTGATAATTGATTTGTGCACGCGTTGATACAGAGCGCTTACGTCATATAATCAGGTGAACTTAGAAACCGCAGTAATTACGTTACAATATTATCTTATTTAGTGTGATCATATAATCTTAGGCAGTAAGAATACGTTTGTCACCAACCCAACTCCTCCTGCGGGTGTCGTAAGAGTCGACTAAGGGATTGAAGTGTCACTGGCCATTTTTGATAACGATTGATGATGGGCAGCAGCGTCATCATTGTAGACACATTACTATGTCGATTATGAGCATTTATCTCCTAATGCGTCTATTATACGCATAGTAAACTAGGAGAGGCATTCGTCCAGCAGTGGACTATCATAGGCTGATGATGTGATGATGATATAATCTGATTGAATGTGATTAATATCACAATTCAATAAAATTAATAAATGATCAGCCATTCCACGAAAATATGTAAACAAACACTAACATATTTTCGTGCACAAAGCATTGCACAAAGGTGCAATTATTGAAAAAATATTTCCTTCTCGTAATTTTTTATGCATGTCAGTATCTATACAGGGTGGAACGGAACGATGATTCTTCCCGCTACCCGATCGAGTCTACCAGCCATTACGATGAACTTTCATTGTGGGTCACTACTACTAGGCTGCGGAGGCTGACATAATATTTATTTATTGCACAAGAAAAACAAGATTATTGTACAAAAGGCAAACTTAATGATAAAAAGCATTCTCTACCATTCAACCTTTGGGCAAAGCAGATAAGCTGTGGACGATGCAACAAAAGCTTATATTACTTATGTGTGAGTAATATGACAAATTTTAGATTACAGTATACATACATTACAATAATAATTATAATAAACATACAATATATACTTCGTAATAATATACATATACCTACTTATAATACATAGAGATGGAACATACAAAAATGAAAGATCAGGAATCTTAAGTTCTGCTAGCAAAGTATACGTAGCCTTAAAAAATTCTTAAAAGCAAACCTATTCGGACACTGTTTTATGCTATGTACTAGGCAAAGATATATCATACCAAAATATCTTCGCCAAGTACAGACAGACCAACACAAGCCTTAATTGAGCCATGGAACTTGATCGATTTGGACCTGGACTAGATTGCCCCATGATGATATTTATTTAAATTATTAGTTCCGTAAAATATTCCTTGGAATATTTTGTAAATTTTCCTCCGGCCTTCCAAGGTATTGTTAGCGTGGAAATATTCTATCATATTTTAACCACTTAGTATTCATTTACCCCATGGTCAGTTTATTAGTATATTAGATACTAACACTTTACACACTCGAGTGACCATTTGTGAATATAAATGTATGGTTATATCGTCCTTGCCTTTTACACCTAAAGTAGGACTTCATTTTTTTATTTTTAACCTAACGTGTCTCTTCTTCTTCTACCTAGCGTTATCCCGGCCTTTGCCAGGGTCCGCTTTGCTGCTACATTTCCTCCACTTTTCGGGCGCTTTTTTCAACTGTAAGCCTATTCACACTCATGTCAGCCTTCACGACATCTAGCCATCGCTTCTTTGGTCTGCCGCGAGGTCGGGGGCCGTCAAGAGCTAACCAATAGGAACTATATTTTTAACCTAAAGTGTATAAGATATATTAAAATGTTCTTTTTTTGTTTAATTATTTAACATAACCTGTTTGTTCACTTGCGATTCGCATCATTTTTGGAAATTCTGTCTGATCGGGACCCCACGATACAGGCCTTGCCTAGTGTGGGGATCACTGTAAAACTCTTTAGTATGCAATGTATTTTTTTTTGCTAATAAACATATATATTTTTTTTTTTATGTTCCGTTAGATACAATATTTTTTAAGCTAAAACGGTGTTCAATAAACACAGCCCGTCTTAGGGTGCGGCTCCACTAACGCGGAGCTGTGGGAACTCGGCCAATGAGACCGCATCACAGTGTTTCGAATTTGAATTTGAAGAATGTAATTGGTCAATTTTGCACAGCTCCACTCCGCTCCGCGTCAGTGGAGCCGCACCCTAATGGAGTCCAGACCATACGCTAAACATAGAGATATTTTACAAACCTTACACTCCGTATTAGATTTTTATCACAGCAGATTTTTATCACTGAACGTACCTGCAAAAAAAAAAACATTTTTTAATACATGACATCCCATCTGCCTCTGTCAGTTCACTACTAGGTATAGGCCCCTCCTATTAATTGGACGTAATTATGCAAGAGGGAACCAACCCACATAAACTGTTCATTCTAATTAACACTTTAAATCACAAGGAACAAAGTCAATCTTTAAACTGACAGATTCGCGTAGAGTATTAGTAGAGATTCGTTCCCTCTTGCATAATTACGTCCAATTAGGGTAAAAGCCTACACCTATTCGTCTCACTGGGCCAGCGTGTTGGCCATTGCAGTACTGTAGTGTGTCCACTATGATGCTGCTGTTGCACATAATCATTTTCAATAAACGTCTTAGTCGACTCTTACGACACCCACGGGAAAATGGTGGTGACAAATTTATTCACGCTGCTTTGGTTACTACGCGGCAAATTATAAAATAAAAAAACCGGCTAAGAGCATGTCGGGCCATGCTCAGTGTAGGGTTCCGTAGTTATTCAGAAACGGCTGAGCCAATTATGTTTGAAATAGTTTTATTTTAAATCACTCGACAAGCCCACTATTCATGATTTTTTTCATGTTTTTGGACCTACGGATCAAAAGTTATTTGGAGGGGGGCGGCACAATTTTTAGGGTTCCGTAGCCAAAATGGCAAAAACGGAACCCTTATAGATTCGTCATGTCCGTCTGTCCGTCTGTCCGTCTGTCCGTCTGTCACAGCCGATTTACTCGGAAACTATAAATGCTACAGTAACGAAATTTGGTAAGGATATGTGTTGTATGAACCGCTACAAAATTATGATACTAAATTGTAAAAAAAACCATTGGGGTGTGGGCCCTCCATACATGTAACTGAGGGATAGAACATTTTTTTTAGTTGTATATAAGCATGTGGGGTATTAATAGAAAGGTCTTTGTAAATGATATGAAGGTTTATAAATCTCATTTTTATTTAAGCAAATCGTTTTCGAGATATCAGCTCTCAAAGTCTGAAAAATGTGTCCCCCCCCCCCTCTATTTTTTAAACTACGCGATATAAAATTCTAAAAAAAATATATGTTATGCACATTAATAAACTCTATCAACGATTTTTGGTTTGATTAAATTATCTCCTATAGTTTTTGAGGTAGGTTGATTTAACTGTATTTTTTTAATAATAAATTTATAATGGTACGGAACCCTTCGCGCGCGAGTCCGACTCGCACTTGGCCGGTTTTTTTTTCTTCTGGAGCGAGTATCTCCGAAAATATTGACTTTAGAAAAAAACTTTCTGTGAAGACCCTTTTTATTTTTAAAATACCTATTCAATGATACCCCACACTATATGTATCCCCACTTCACAAACAATATTTTTTTTCTAGTTTCTATTGTACCACTTTGTTGGCATGATTAATATGTATACCTATACCAAATTCCAGATTTCTAGTATTAACGGCCACTGAGCTATGCTGCGGACAGGCGGACATGGCGAAACTATAAGGGTTCCGTTTTTGCCATTTTGGCTACGGAACCCTAAAAAGAAATTGAACACTTTCACAGATAAATATAAAAATATTTCATTTGATATCGCAATACAATATTGCCCCATGGATTACAAACACGTCGGTTCGATCTCGTTTCTTCCTGCGTTTCTTAACCGTATTACAATCATATCGACTCTTGCGCAATCTAGTTTAGTTACACTATTGTATTGATTGTTTCAACCGCAGGTTAGTTTGCATGGAAGAAAAACATAGGAATCCGTATTGTTTTATAGGTAATTTAGTTTAACAATGTCACAGTCAAGGCAAACGAGTATTTATTCGAGTACTATACCGGTTGTCCCAAACCTAGGGGACATGAAGGGAAAGTACCTACAATAAAAATCATGATAGACTGTTTTGCTAAAAAGAGACTTTACTTTATTTTTAATAGCGAGTTACTTACACTTTATTCATAAATTTTAGCGGTATGAACAGAAATACGGAATTTTCTTGAAATTTCAATCACTTATTTTAGTATTTTTTACTCTATTTCCTTGTTCTGAGATACTATGTTACTTGAGAAGAATTATTTCTGTAGATGCATGCCTTCGGTTGGCATCATAAAAACAGGAGGTGATTATTTTATAATAATAATATATGAGTGGGCTCGATTCCCACATTCCCATACGAGTCAAGTAATTTTTAAATAACCTGTGAATGAGGAATTACTGACTTTTCAAAATAACATAAAGTCTTATTTTATTAAAATACCCTCATCGGCAAGCTTCATGACCTAAACACGGTACTTGACTGAAAAGCTCTCTATTATAACACGATTGTGTAAATACTAGGTATCAATATTTATTGCAAAAAATTGTAGCATATTCTCCACATGATATTTGAACGTATGAAAATCATAGAGCATACGTCTTTAATCAAAAGATAATCTCGGCACGTTTCATCCCTCCCACACATACAACAAAAAGTCGTATGAACGTGATCCTGCCAGTTCAATGACCCTAAACAATATACTAGCATGATGATAGGACTTTTATCAACATTTTATTAGACCAACATGAATTCGATATTTTTGTTTAGGGTAGTTTTTTACAATATATATATATATATATACAGGACTATCAATCCAGAAATAGGTCAGTAATGGAGGTTTTGAAAACCATATAACGGTGCATTTAGACAAAACGAGCATTCGCTATTCTAACCCCCTACTATACGAAATTCGATCGTTACACAAAACGTGATTCGTTGATTTCGTAGAGAGTGGGGGATAGAATAGCGAATGCTCGTTTGGTTTGAATGCACCTTAAGATAACGAATTCTGGTCTTAGAAACCATGACGTCGATTTTAGGAAAAAGAAAAATTCCATTGATACACTTGCTAAAATATGGTTGCCAACGGGACCACGTCGGGTTTATAGCCGTTCGATAAAAAAAAATGAAAATATGCTCAAGATTCGTGCAGATATCGAGTCTTGAGAACCTACACTTTTTAAATTGTTAAAAAGAAAACACTGTGACTTAAAATAAAAATATGAATTATTTTATATTACAATTATAACTAACGTGAGACTCAAACGTATTAAAATATTATAGAACCGTGTGTGTGAGTGACCACTCACGTACGTACGTTGAGTACGCGTCGGGCTTTGGCCGAGGGTGCTCCGGACGAGGACCCTCTTAATGGCGAGCAATCATCGACTTAAATACGTCAGTAACCCGGTTCGATAATATTTTAATATATTTTATATTACAATTTTAAATATTTTCAGTACCATCGTATGAAAATATGTTTATCGGGGTCAATATCATCAACATTTAAAGATTATATCAAAAATACACGATACAGCATTGTGCTAGGCCCGTCTAGTAATAACTTGTCTTACTTGACTGCATGTAGACAATAGGTTTTATAGCAGCTCGAATTGATTGTGCTAGGTCAACCGAAACGTGAAGTACCTTGCCAGTGCGGTTGCTATCAGAAATATGTATACAGTACAGGGCATTCATTAATATCGGAACATGTACCGGAACACTGTGTTCCGATTTATGGTCACCTTGTCTTCCACCTTGTTCGCTCTCATGGATATAAATGTCAACTGTATTTAATATGATTAATATGATATTTTGCAACTACTTTCAAAACTACAATTATGTACATAGATTAAATCTAACTAATCTACTAAACCTAACCTCTATCTAAGATTGGCTCTTGTAGCATTGTACCGAGGATGCTGGCGGCATTTCCTCGCGGTATCGCAATACTACTGATGCGTTGTGCGAGGAAGTCGCCAGGTCCTCGGTCTTTATTTTAATCAACAACTACTTGTGAGTTGTGATGTTTCAATAATAAAACATTTTCCAATGGTAGGAAAACTGTCCAAAATTGTCAAATAAACTAAGTTTTTATGACCGGAGTTCCAAAGTTTAATGATTCCCGTGTTACGATCACAGACAATGAAATGTTTGTGATTTGGAAGTTTTCATAGCTAATTTAAAACTTCAATAAACGAGTAATATCTAAATAGTAACATGATAAAATCGTTTGGTAGTAAATAGTTAATATGTATAACAGAACTACGGTACAATCGAAAATCGGTAGAGAAAATTTATCTGGCCTACTACTGCGAAATTTGTAAATTTCGAGGATTTTTCTTTGTTACTCAAACGATGGCGTCATTAGAGTGAGAGAGACAGAATCCTCGAAATTTACGAATTTCGTTTTTCGCGGTAGGGCCGCTGATAATGCACTCTAACGCCATGATGACCATAGAGGCCTGCTCAGACGATTGTCAGCTCATATATATCTGATGGCAACAACTGTACTAGTGACCAGGGTGCATAGACTAACGCTTAATCGTCAATCGTAAACGAAAGACTGTTAACTGTCTTTGTCGCACTAATATGAAAGAGTGACAGAGACGAAAAACTGCGATACGCTACTAACCGTTAGCGATTGGCAACTTGGCTAAACATCGAGGGTGCGTAGACTAACGCTTAATCGCCAATCGTAAAAGAAAGGCAGCTAACTGTCTTTGTCGCACTAATATGAAAGAGTGACAGAGAGGGAAAACTACGATACACTACCTACTAAGCGTCAGCGATTGGCAACTTGGCTAAGCATCCTGATCTAAATAATATTGCTTCATTCAAACTTGGCTGTATGCCTGCATCGATTTATTTGAGTATTAAAAAAACCCTACTTTACCTACTCATGTAATAAACACCACAACTTTATTTTGGAAACAAAAACGCCATCCCACATTATCTCCGTGGCGTATCCTTTCCCAGCGTTATAATGAACACACTTAAACTCAAAAAAACAACTGCCTACCTGCCCTGCTATTCACTAAGCACATTAAAAACTATGACATGGTCCAGTAAAACCAACGTCCAAATTTACGAGCATTGGGAGGTCAGGTTTACTGGTTCTTTGTATATTTGTAGTGGACGAGTATCTTGTGAACTCATACATCCGGAGGTAACTTGTTGCTTGCCAAGAATTCTTATTGCCTCGGAAGGCAGTCGAACTCAGTGATACTATGTC
>JALPQI010009505.1:0-41261 GCA_025490895.1 Thaumatotibia leucotreta
TTTCAAAAATCAAAACAAGAGGGTGCACCAAATGACTGTTTTATGAATTCATAAAAACTCCTAAAATTTAGCATTACAAAGTACATTAATACAGATTTTAGTATTTTTACCTACAAATCAATCATTTTAAAATTTTAATCGAAATGGATTTGATCATAACTATAGATGAAGACTGGAATTCGTTCCCCGACTATCCTAAAGATTAAAGTAACACGACATTCGTTTTCAAACATTGATTATGTTGATTATTTACATCATTCTAGCAAATTTTCTAGGTTTTATTTTTGTAATCAGGAACCGTGGACACTCAGACGTATGTTTTTTATTGTCATATCCAATAATTATGTTAACGATGGTGATACTTTGTGTATCGAACATACTTTGACTTGCGCGTATCTACATCTACACATAAAACATTGTCTTAGGTATAGTACCTGTAAGGATAGTGGTAAGTGTAGATATAAATAAAATAAAATAAAAACCAATCTCAAAATGCGACGTTAATTTACAAAGGTGTTAAAAACTGCATTCTATATAAAACGTTTTATACCCCTGGAATGTCACTTTAACATTGACTTTGTAATGTCATGTCATTATCATAGATTGTTTACATTTTTGATCTCGAATTCCATTTCAGAGCTTAGGTATAAACTAGTTTTATGATAAAAGCTTAGGTATAGTCCTTTCATCGTCATTTTTTAAATGAGAACAAGGACGATGGTAGTTTGTGATCGTGACACCGGACGAAAAAGTGTGTTGTGAGGCAGCACCACAGTTACTCTGTGAAGATAGCATTTGCTTGTAACAGTGCCGAAATTATCGGGAATTTTACCAAATTACAAGTAAAAGTTACCTTATTTTCAATTACCTGATAGTAATAACTTGGCCTTGAACTCTTTTTATTAATTTCCTTTTCCCCTCACTAGCTCGTAAAGCGCTCGTTTATCCTTTAATACGAGCGGGTAAAAACGCTTTTTATACACTTGTGAATAAAGTCATTTGACATTTCTCTAATTCCTATAGCCCCCTAATGCCTAGTATAAGTGGATCTGTATGACCGTAGTAAACATGCGCAATCGGAGCTCACATGTTAAATTGGTCGTTTCTCATGTGACTTTGTAAGCCATTGGCAATATTTAATTTCCATAAGTAACTCTATTCTACGATACGTTTCGACATTGAGTTTCAAATAGTTTCTTTAAGTTAATTTACATTTGGATGAGATTTGTAATCATATTTCCTCGCGATAGTGAGGGGAAAAAAGTTGTATTACACTTGGCGGCAAAGTTTGTTCAACTCTCGTGCCTTGAGACCTTCGCAATGCTCAAGATTCCAGTTTTTGAACCACTCGCTACGCTCGTGGCTCAATTTTGGAATCTTTCGCTAGCTCAGGTCTCAATATTGGCACGACAGTTAAACAACAACTTTGCCCCCTTGTATAATAAATAACTATTTACATTTATGTTCCTATCGGACTTGTGAAGTTCTAGGTACTTATGTAAAAATGCCCAATATACATACATACTTAATATACTAAAACTATATACGTATGTACTTAAACCTTCATATAAGTTCAATATGTAGTTTAAAAGAATCTTCACAATTTCCTTGACGCTTGTATAATGTATATAGGTCAGCTATGAACTTGCAACGCCCAAAGTTTTATTGGCTAACCGCGCAGTAGAACAAAGTGAACTTCAATCGACTACTTGTGTACATATGGTGCACAAGAACAGTCAACATGTTTTAGAACTTTGGAGGAACGAGAGATCGACGCGAAATAACTATTTGTTAGATCAGTGCAAAAGCAAAACATGTTAATGTTTCAATGTAACACTTTCGTTTAAATAGCCAATTTTACGCATATCCACGTATCGTCGATAACGTAAAAATTCATACAAATTTTGTACCACAAATCATACAGTTTATTAGTTTCAAATCGGTGACATCATTCGTCGTCACGTATCCCGCATAGATTAGCTAAATGGCCTGCCAGGCAAAGGCAACAGACCGCGGTAACGTGTCTGCGCTTACGAGCACCTAGGTATTTAGTCAACTAGAAAATTATATTAATTCCACATGAATATCGATGACTGGATTATTGAATTATTCATAGAGGCCCTTCGTTTGTATTCAGATCGCAATAAGCCGGAGTAACGGACACGTCTCAGAGCCGGGGCCAGCAGAATCCAGACATATCCTATTTATATTGATTTTATTTCGGCAGCCAATGCCGACAATCGACAGACTAACGTACGATTGTATCGCGGTAGGTATAAAAGGGGGAGCCCTTTTCCAACAGTTGTCGTTATTGTCATCATTTGGAATAAACGTGATTGTTTCGTAGCAGGCCTAGTCAGTCTTAGCCCTGGAGGACGATTTGGCCTGTGACTTTGTAACTGTTTCCGTGTTGTAACTCTTGTGTGTTACACATATTCTATTGAGATTAGAATTTGTCGGCGCGCTAACGCGCCTCTTTTATAAATTCGTAACAGAGTAAATAGAAATCAAAAAATCATAAAAAAATCAGCAAGTTCTTGATTGTCGGAGATAATGTTTTGTTTTAATAAAATGTAAATTAATACTTGTAAAACTACCGAATTAGTGACAAGATTCAATAACATTTTATCAAAAAATAAAGAAAATGCGTGATCATTTTGAGCAACATTATCTCATTAACTCGAGTTCTTGGTATGACAATATACAGTAGCCATATATATTATTATACAATAGCCACACATATACAGAGAGATAATATCCTAATAAAAGTATATATAATACCTGTCCCATCATAATGCATAACATGCAGCTATCATCACATAATGTATTTACAAGCAACCTTTTTCGCAAAAAAGTAATTAATAAAGGCCCATTATAGACTCAGGGTTAGCCGGTGTTTGCGGTGCGTAATGAATTGTTCCTCGACATGATACGGTTACATGGAGGTAGCATTTTGCATGATTTCTGTTGTTGCGTATATACGCAAAGTTTTTTTTTAATGAGAACGCTTTTAAAAATACTTGCGACGGCGATTCACCGAACGAGTCTATATTCTGTACGGGTAACAATAGTCGACTACAGCCAGTTTAAGGACAAAGAAATAGTTGTACCAAGTATCATATTAAAATACGAGCAAGCAAAGCATTTTAACTAAACTCTACTAAAATTAAAATATACCTAAACACCTATAAAAAGAAAATACCTTCCAAAAGATCCGCCTGCGGCATGGTACCCATGACACTGGCGGCGTTACCTCGCTGAATCGTTAAAGATAATCTTTGTACGAGGTAAGGTAAGCGTCAGCCCTTGGGTCACCAGAGGCGTCGTGCAGCCGGGACGACATGGCCCTCAAAGTCTTCATGTCTGCTGACCAATGACCTAAAGTTTCTACTGCAAGCGCCGTGCTTTGATGTGGGACTGCGCGAACGTGTCAACGCACGTTGCGTCCCATACCAAAGCCCTACCCAACTTCCACGGCACCAACGTGGCTCATTAGGGACGCTTTCCATCATCTCTGGCCATACCCACCGGTTCCAAGGTTGCAGGCACAGACACGGTACAAAGCATACGGCGAACCAGGTCATTGTTGGTGCCGTGGCGGTACAATTGGCTGGCGCTCTTTGCACATGAAAAGCCATGTCCGAGCTGATCCAAGCTTTTGCCGCAGGCGGCGCAAATTTGGGGGATACAGATGCTGCAGCCGAGTGTCAGGCATACAGCAATCCAGACAGCCAGTGTCTAGTTAAAATATTATTGACGAGAGACAACGTGCCATAGGTAGAGGACAGAAAGGCTGGAAGCGCCACGCTGCATGAGGAGCGAACACCCAGCCCTCCGAGTCTTACAGTAAGAATGGCTTGGATCCAAGTAGTAAGGGTCACGGTCCATACAAAGTTGAGAAAAATTGTGCGCTGCGAGTTACAGTTTTGTAATTTTAACCAGAGCTAGAGGGTATCAAAGTAGTTGTTTTTAGATGTGGAGGGAAAACCAATTCCCCCCCTGAGCGCGTGGGGAGGGGGGTGAATGTGCATACGGAAGGGTTGCGTTTCATATTTTTTTACTAATTAATAAGGCCTACTATGCATTGTTTGGTATCATTTTCGAGTAAAACGGACCTGGAAAATCCATTTTTTATCATAAACATGAGCAATTTCATATAAAAATGTAGATTTTTTGGAGTAAAAGTAAAAAAGTTTCCGTTTTTATTTTAATTTAAGCGTCATATAAGTATTAAAAAACAAACTTTTCCAATTTAAAAAAATAGTATAAGATAGCATATTTATTGCAGTTTTTAAAAATATACACATTTTGTAGTCTTCCATACAAAATGTCACTGAAAAAAAAAAATTACCTGACGCGTACCTCCAACAAAAACCTTCGCGTAATCTCAAAAAAGAGACTTTTGTGCCGGCAAATATTATTGTTCACATTACAATTGTAAATATTAATGATATGAAAGTAAATACAATATTTTATGATATTCTTTCTTTAAATAACCTAAGATTATTAAGAATTTTATTTTTTCAGATTCTATTTTTAGATTTTATCGATTATTGTAGGTATACCGCGTGTATATTATATATCTGGTCTATCTGATCACATGTATGATATATAGTATCTGATCATATGAATCGAAATGGGTAATCATTTTTACAAGTGTCATTAGGTAATGATCTCATTACCAAAGACGATAAAGGTAATTTTCACTAACCGGGACTAAACAACTAACCCAGTTCACCCACGTTAAAAGTTTACATCATGTGGAATTTGACAATCAATTGTTAAACGTTTACTTCAAAGATCATTATTATTACCATATCAGCCGAAAGACGTCCACTGCTGAACATAGGCCTCCCCCAAAGATTGCCACAATGACCGGTCCTGCGCCACTCGCATCCAGCGGACTCCTGAGACCTTCACTGTCCACCTTGTGGAGGGCCTACTCACGCTGTGCCTTCTACCTGCGAGGCCGCCGCATTGGCCATCGGTTCTACGTGCAATGTGCCCCACCCACTGCCACTTTAGTTAAGTGATTCGGAGAGCTATGGAGCTATACTTTGGTTCTGCTGCGGATCGTCTCATTTCTAATACGACCTCGCAGAGAGACTCCCACCATAGCCCTCTCCATTGCCCTGTGGGTGACTTTAAGCTTTCTTATGAGGCCCATTCTAAGCGACAACGTTTCAGTACCGTATGTCATCACTCTTTTAAATCTTTGATCGGTGTGTGTTGCCACACTGATTAAATACTGATGTTTTGTGGTCTTCCAGAACTGGGGAATATTAGACGAAAAGATGTGTCGTAGCTTCCCAAACGCTGCCCAACCTAGTCGGATTCGATGATTGACCTCTTACTCAAAGTTGGACCTACCTAACTGGGTAGCTTGTCCTAGATATATTATAGTCGTCTACATCTTCGAGTTTAGTCTCCAATTGTAACGGGAGTTTTCGTCTTATCCATGTTCATCCTAAGACGAACTCGCTCGAAGGCGCTACTGAGGTAAGCGAGCATCGTACTAAAATTTTCCAAGGTCTCAGCCAAGACCACCGTATCATCAGCGAATCGAAGGTGAGTGAGGTACTCGCTGACCTTTTCCAGTCCAGTCAAGACATCTTCCAGTGCAGCGGTAAACAGATTAGGGGAGACGACACCTCCTTTCCCCGCTGCAGTATAATATGCTTCAAGTTCTGGTCTTGGAGTCGGATTGACATTGTGGCGCTTTCGTACAAATACCTCAATATTTCGACATAGCGGTAGTCTACTTGGTACCGTTAAAGAGACTGTAGTACTTCCCAGAGTTTCGATCAAATCGAAGGCCTTGGGGGTTACCATAACGTACTAATGCGATTCAGTTTAGGTTCGGTAAAAGGGGCAGTGATACACGACTCGTATAGCCTTGTCCCTTTTTCTCGACCTAAATTAAACCGCATTAGTACCGCATGGAAACCCCCCTTATCGTAGTCCACAAACGCTAAACGCTAAACAGAGGGGCAGGTTATACCTACCTATTCCTCGGTCATCTGTATAACATTTACGAAACGGATTGTTGATTTGAGAAATTCGGAAACCGGCTTGTTCGGGAGGCTGGAAGTCATCGAGCCTGCGTACAAGACGATTCGTAATGACTCTTGAAAACATCTTATAAATATGGCTCGGAAGTGAGAGGGATCGGTAGTTCTTCAATAAGGCCTTGTCACCTTTTATCAAGAACAGTACCACCACTCTTCTGTTCCGTGCCTAAGGCGTTCTCCCTTCCGGAGTTCAACAACTTCTGAAGGGCCATAAGGATTGGTTTACCACCTGGCTTCAGATGCTCAGCTATAATTCCGTCTTCCCCAGACGCCCTGTTATTTTTGAGCTGTTCAAGAGCCATTCTAATATCACATAGGTTGATGTCTCGGATATCCTCAGTATAGTGCCGGGTCAGTCACTTACTTCATAAGAAATTTATCAATTATCAAATTCCGTGTGAAATGAACGTTTAAGCCGGGTTGCTTGGTTAACCCAGGTTGATGCAATTTGCCCTAACAGACATTATGGAGTATTTTGTTTACGCAAAATCGCTAAATTCCCGCAGTAGAAACGTACTGTCAACAATAAGTCAAAGCAACGTCCCTTTTTTATTCGTGGTACGCGACAGGTGCAATTTTTTTACAACTTATTTTTTGCATGGAAAGTTACAAAAATATATATTATTGAAAACTACAATAAATATGCTATCTTGTAGTATTTTTTTATTTTCATATATTTATTTGGTAATACTTATATAACGCAACAATCAAAATAAAAACGGTGATTATTTTACCTTCATACCAATAATATTTTTTTTATGTATGAAAATCCGCATTTTTATTATCAAATTCAAATTCAAATTCAAAATTCAAATTCAAAATTCAAATTCAAAATATTTATTTGCTATTAACACACAGACATGCATGCAAATACAGTATAAATGATAATTGATAAAGTATTTAAATATAAAATAACTGATATATAAAACAAAACCATCTGTATTCCTAAAAATAATTCAATAAAAAGAGATATAAAATGTCATTAGTAAAAGAAAGAGAAGAAGAAATACATAAATTCAGAAATATTAATGAAAATGTCAAATTAATTTAATACATTGGCAAAATATTCATCAATTGTATAATATGGCCTGTTTATAAAATAATCTTTAACTTTCCTATCAAATATTTTAATATCGTCACAATCTCTTAGATCTTTGGCTAACCTATTATATACTCTTATTGCATTATTGCCTAAGCTTTTATTGAAATGAGCATAACTAGAGAATGGCACTGTTAATTTGTCATTATTCCTTAGGTTATAGTTTTGGTTTTGCCCAACAGTACTGAATATTTTTTTATTGCAGTGAATATACATACATACACGATACAGATACAAAGAAATTACAGTAAAAATTTTGTTGTCAATGAATATATGTCTATGTGTATCGGGAACTTTAGAACAACCCTCTATGATCCTAAGAGCTTTTTTTTGTTTTAGTAGGACCGAGGTCATATTAACACCGTTTCCCCAAACCTCAATGCAATAGCGGATAATGCTCTCGAAGTATGAGTAATAAACACTTTTTAATATGTACTTATCGGAACTGTTAGCTAGACTCTTTAAGGCAAAGCATGCACTAGCCAGTTTGCTATTGACTTTGTCGATATGTGTGTTCCATCTCAAATAAGGATCTAGGTTTACTCCCAAGAAACAGACACAGGTTGATTTGGCAATAGGGATGTTGCACTCAAAGTCTGGACTTTTACTACAGCGGCGGAAGATCATGTACTGACACTTGCTGCAGTTGATGCGCAAACCATTTGCTGTGAACCAAGTACTCATTTCGTTCCAGCAAGCTTGTATCCGAACATTAAATTCAAGTTCATTGCAGGCATCTAACACTATGCTGGTGTCGTCAGCGTACAGATAGGGTGTCCCGCAACTAATAGAACTCGGCAAGTCGTTGATAAATATTATAAACAGAAGTGGCCCTAGTACAGATCCCTGAGGAACTCCATGCTTGATTAGTTTCTCCTCAGACCGGACCACATTCTGTTTTACGGGATCTTTAATTTCTACATATTGGTATCTTTCCAGTAAATAAGACTTAAAAAGCTCAAGAGCCACACCACGTATGCCATAGTACTCCAATTTGTCGAGAAGTATACTGTGATCTACGCAGTCAAATGCTTTCGTTAGATCACAGAATAACCCTCCACATTTAGAGCCGAGATTGAGGGATTGTAGAACTTCTAATACCAAGTTGATTACTGCATCAGATGTATTTTTATTGCGTCTAAACCCATATTGGTGCGGAGAAAAAAGGTTGTTTCTACAGAAGTGCGTTTCGAGTCTATTAGCAATACACTTTTCGAGAATTTTAGCCAAGATGGATAGAACCGATATGGGACGGTAGTTATTTAAATCAAGTTTGCTTCCTTTTTTATGTATGGCAACTACTCTTGCGCGCTTCAGCCTATCCGGAAAGGTCCCTTCAGATAAACTTGCGTTAAAAATAATGCATAATGGTGTGCATAAAATATCAATATGATTTCTAATAAGCGTAGAATTTAAATCATCGGGCCCTGGTGCTTTAGTATTTTTCAAGTTTTTCACGATTTTTATCAACTCAGGCTCAATAATGGGGTCCAGAAACATAGATTTGATGTTACTTTTATTCAAGTTTCGTATTAAATTCATATGCATAGCGTCTTTTTGTGTTACGTCGGATTTACCTATTTGAATAAAATAATCATTAAATTCACTCGCGATTTGTGTGCTATCTTCAATTTGTTTATCGTCAATGTTAAGGATAACTTTACTATTTGAACTTCGTTTACCAGCTTTCCCAGAGTATTCCTTAACCATTCTCCATATTGCCTTAGATTTACATTTCGCATTAGAAATAGTGTTGCGAATATAAATCTTTTTTGCCGTTAAAAGCGTACATTTGAATACTTTCTTGTACTGCTTGTAGTAGGTTTTAAGCCTCACATCCTCAGAGTTTCTAATAGCCATATGCAATTTTCTTTTAGTACTACTAGACTTTATAATACCTTTAGTCAACCATTTCTTGGATTTTATTTTAAGAGGCACCTTCCTCACAGGAAAATATAGATTAATTAAACGAAATATTAAGTCGTAAAAAGTATCTAGCATTTTATTGCAGTTAGAATTATTAAATTCATTGGCCCAATCAATTTTACTGAGGTGTTCACGAAAAGCAGCAACTGCACTTTTACGGAACACTCTTTTAATAGAAAATTGGCGTGGAAAATCTCGTTGGTAGCATGGCAAATCCAAAACAAGAGTTTGCGCGTCATGATCTGAGAACGCACAAGGTACAACATAAGCACTAATAAAATCATGACAATTTGTTACTATATTATCTATTGTTGAAGTAGTAGTTGCTGTTGTACGGGTTGATTCAGAGATAGTTGGTTTCATGTTATGCTCTAGCAACATCTGCAGCAGCTCTTTAGTTCGACAATCGTCCTCCGCCGCAAAGTTAATATTAAAATCACCTGAGATCACAATTTGATGTGAAGTTAAGTTACCTAAATATCTGTCTAATAACTCCAAAAATGTTGTAAAATTAGAATTAGGGCTTCTATACAAAACAATAAAGAATATCTTTTTAGACGATGAGGGTTTTACACTAATAGCGGATAGCTCAAAAATTCGTTCTGTATAAAATTCAGACACATCTTCGACCTGACACATGCCTAATATTTCCTCCTTAACAAATATTGCTGTACCACCTCCTTTAGTCAGGGCACGGGCTGAATGGCTCAGTAAAATATATCCTGGCAAGTGTATACATTCATATTCCCCTATATATCAAAAATGAATTCCCCGTGTCTATTTTATATGAAAATGATACCAAACAATGAATAGTAGGCCTAAATATTAGACGAAAAATGTTTAAACATAACCCTTCCGTTTGCACATTCACCCCCCTCCCCCCTCGTTCAGGGGGGGAATTGGTTTTCCCTCCACATCTAAAAATATTTATTTTTACACCCTCTAGCTCTGGTAAAAATTACAAAACTGTAACTCACAGCGCACAATTTTTTCCATTTGGACCTCTACTAAAGAGGAAGTGTTAAAATAAGTTTATAATTAATACTTTTATCTTTATTTTTTAATTTTAATTTAATTTAACTACGTAACTAATTTTAATTATTTGATGAATAAATGTATAAGACTAAACTCTCATATTATTTATTTAATATGGAACGACTCAATCTTAGTTGTCAACATGGTTAAATTACTTTAATTGTGAATAAAATATGGTCCACTCGAAACTACAGTCTGTCGTTTTAGGTAAAAGTAAAAAAAAAATAGGTAAATGTAAAAAAATAATAACCCTCAAATGGCTCCTCAATACAGTTGAGGGTAGTAGATAAAAACACGTCACGATCAAATAACGAAGGGTAATATAAAACATATCGTTCAGTGATAGATCCAGGTGGTATTGTAGTTGGTGGGTTAACCAAATATTAGAACTACCCGAAAATATACAAATCGTTTTATGATTTGTCCCTTTTGGTCTCAACAATGTTTATAAGACTTTAAAGGACAAACGATACTTATCGGCTTGCTAAGATAGGAGACGTTTATCAATAAGGGGATAAGGCTTTTGTATTTGTTGATTGTTTCTAGACTAATTCACAGATATGATATTCTAAAGCTGCATTTAATACCTGTAAAATCGTCATACTTAAACGAGGCTTAAATAATATGACATCATCATCATCATCATCATATCAGCCGAAAGACGTCCACTGCTGAACATAGGCCTCCCCCAAAGATTGCCACAATGACCGGTCCTGCGCCACCCGCATCCAGCGGACTCCTGCGACCTTCACCAGGTCAAATAATATGACACCAAGATACTTTTAATGTAGCTCATAGCAAGAACCCCTAGCCGCAAATTTTCTGGTTCAACCCTTTTCGAGCATGTCCCGTAAATATATTCTTACCCTATTGTATATAAAATTCCAACGGCGTGCCCACATACCAGAGGTGCGGTTTTTCAGGAAAATTCACGATGTTTATTTGCGTATAAGTAGTTTAGTTAGTTCAGATATTTCAATATGTTTTGTAGGTAATTATATATATTATTATTAGATTTATTATGTCGATAAAATATACTGTGAAAGAACTGCAGAAAGCAGTACATGAATTACAAGATTCAAAGAGTAGGTACTGTTAGCAAAAATGTGGTCTACCATTATTTCACGGTAAGTGCGCTGGGAGTAGAGTTTTTGTCTAACCCCATTTAAAAAAACCATTTTATCTTAAGGTGCATTTAAACCAAACGAGCATTCGCTCATTCTACTCTATGAAATTTACGAATTTCGACGAATCACGTTTTGTGAAACGAACGAATTTCGTACAGTGGGGGGGGTAGAATGAGCGAATGCTCGTTTGGTCTAAATGCACCTTTACCCCAACGCACTTGTACCTATAATAACATCTGGTATAATAGATAGCGCTTGCTTAAAATTACAATATCATGTGTGCAATTTAAAAATGGTCAAATTTTGTGGTTAAACATGTTTATGAATGAATCAGAACAGTTCAGAACACATAACACAGAGTGTCTGTCGCTCAGATCCAGTAGGTTAAATTACTTCTGCAAAACTTCTGAGGCTTAGACACAGGACATAGGAGGAAATATGGGCGAAACGGGAAATCCCCGTATTAAATCCATCGGTACTCGAGTTACCTGAACCAAATTTGAAATTTCTAGTACTAACGGCCACTGAGCTATGCTGCGGACAGACAGACATAGCGAAACTATAAGGGTTCCTAGTTTACTAGGAAACCCTAAAAACCGATTAATTCATTATTGAACTAATTAATCCTATGCCTAGTTTAATTCATCGGCCGTATTCGATTTACACATAGTACCTATATAATTATAGAACAATTCTTGTTTGTATTTCATAATTCTAACGACGCTTAATATCTCAGGGAACCAACATTTTACATTGAATTATTTTACAAGTTCAATTTTTTTTTACTATACCTGCATACATAATAATTGAGCAATCAATATATTCACAAAATACTTAAAACTTCTTATCATGTGTCAGTATTAATCCTTTCGTCAAACTTAGTTGTGTAATATGCGAGTAGGTTGTGACTCACAAATACAATGAGTAAGTTTTAGTGTCAGTCCACAGCAAACCGTAGCAAGGTCGCCCCTCCCAGTACCCACCCATGCGGCGTTGGTGCCCGCTGTCCGTCACTTCATCTGCGCTCTAGTTTACATACAGGGAGGGACAATGTTTAATGGTCACGACAATTTTTGTACACTGATTTATCTATTATACAATACATACAACTAAGGTACCAGGAAAATTTGGGAAATCTAAAGGTACACACTTACCCCCTTATTCATAAACGTCTGCTAACTTAACAAGCCGTTAATAATTGTCTGTCCCGTTTGCTCTTATGGACACGTTGTTAAGACCGAAAGGGACAAACAATTATTAGCGGCTTGTTAAGTTAGCAGACGTTTATGAATAAGGGGGTTAGTCTTAGCGGCTTGCTGTTACTGTTTGCTTGCTTACTGTTAGCAAAAAAGTGGTCTACCATTATTTCACGGTAAGTGCGCTGGGAGTAGAGTTTTTGTCTAACCCCATTTAAAAAAACCATTTTATCTTAAGGTGCATTTAAACCAAACGAGCATTCGCTCATTCTACTCTATGAAATTTACGAATTTCGACGAATCACGTTTTGTGAAACGAACGAATTTCGTACAGTGGGGGGGTAGAATGAGCGAATGCTCGTTTGGTCTAAATGCACCTTTACCCCAACGCACTTGTACCTATAATAACATCTGGTATAATAGATAGCGCTTGCTTAAAATTACAATATCATGTGTGCAATTTAAAAATGGTCAAATTTTGTGGTTAAACATGTTTATGAATGAATCAGAACAGTTCAGAATACATAACACAGAGTGTCTGTCGCTCAGATCCAGTAGGTTAAATTACTTCTGCAAAACTTCTGAGGCTTAGACACAGGACATAGGAGGAAATATGGGCGAAACGGGAAATCCCCGTATTAAATCCATCGGTACTCGAGTTACCTGAACCAAATTTGAAATTTCTAGTACTAACGGCCACTGAGCTATGCTGCGGACAGACAGACATAGCGAAACTATAAGGGTTCCTAGTTTACTAGGAAACCCTAAAAACCGATTAATTCATTATTGAACTAATTAATCCTATGCCTAGTTTAATTTATCGGCCGTATTCGATTTACACATAGTACCTATATAATTATAGAACAATTCTTGTTTGTATTTCATAATTCTAACGACGCTTAATATCTCAGGGAACCAACATTTTACATTGAATTATTTTACAAGTTCAATTTTTTTTTACTATACCTGCATACATAATAATTGAGCAATCAATATATTCACAAAATACTTAAAACTTCTTATCATGTGTCAGTATTAATCCTTTCGTCAAACTTAGTTGTGTAATATGCGAGTAGGTTGTGACTCACAAATACAATGAGTAAGTTTTAGTGTCAGTCCACAGCAAACCGTAGCAAGGTCGCCCCTCCCAGTAACCACCCATGCGGCGTTGGTGCCCGCTGTCCGTCACTTCATCTGCGCTCTAGTTTACATACAGGGAGGGACAATGTTTAATGGTCACGACAATTTTTGTACACTGATTTATCTATTATACAATACATACAACTAAGGTACCAGGAAAATTTGGGAAATCTAAAGGTACACACTTACTCCCTTATTCATAAACGTCTGCTAACTTAACAAGCCGCTAATAATTGTCTGTCCCTTTTGCTCTTATGGACACGTTGTTAAGACCGAAAGGGACAAACAATTATTAGCGGCTTGTTAAGTTAGCAGACGTTTATGAATAAGGGGGTTAGTCTTAGCGGCTTGCTGTTACTGTTTGCTTGCTTACTGTTAGCAAAAAAGTGGTCTACCATTATTTCACGGTAAGTGCGCTGGGAGTAGAGTTTTTGTCTAACCCCATTTAAAAAAACCATTTTATCTTAAGGTGCATTTAAACCAAACGAGCATTCGCTCATTCTACTCTATGAAATTTACGAATTTCGACGAATCACGTTTTGTGAAACGAACGAATTTCGTACAGTGGGGGGGTAGAATGAGCGAATGCTCGTTTGGTCTAAATGCACCTTTACCCCAACGCACTTGTACCTATAATAACATCTGGTATAATAGATAGCGCTTGCTTAAAATTACAATATCATGTGTGCAATTTAAAAATGGTCAAATTTTGTGGTTAAACATGTTTATGAATGAATCAGAACAGTTCAGAACACATAACACAGAGTGTCTGTCGCTCAGATCCAGTAGGTTAAATTACTTCTGCAAAACTTCTGAGGCTTAGACACAGGACATAGGAGGAAATATGGGCGAAACGGGAAATCCCCGTATTAAATCCATCGGTACTCGAGTTACCTGAACCAAATTTGAAATTTCTAGTACTAACGGCCACTGAGCTATGCTGCGGACAGACAGACATAGCGAAACTATAAGGGTTCCTAGTTTACTAGGAAACCCTAAAAACCGATTAATTCATTATTGAACTAATTAATCCTATGCCTAGTTTAATTTATCGGCCGTATTCGATTTACACATAGTACCTATATAATTATAGAACAATTCTTGTTTGTATTTCATAATTCTAACGACGCTTAATATCTCAGGGAACCAACATTTTACATTGAATTATTTTACAAGTTCAATTTTTTTTTACTATACCTGCATACATAATAATTGAGCAATCAATATATTCACAAAATACTTAAAACTTCTTATCATGTGGAAAATTTGGGAATCTAAAGGTACACACTTACCCCCTTATTCATAAACGTCTGCTAACTTAACAAGCCGCTAATAATTGTCTGTCCCTTTTGCTCTTATGGACACGTTGTTAAGACCGAAAGGGACAAACAATTATTAGCGGCTTGTTAAGTTAGCAGACGTTTATGAATAAGGGGGTTAGTCTTAGCGGCTTGCCCGCCTAACCGGAAGCCCGAAATGATATACAACCGTATTGTCTATAAGCATTAAACTGCGGCTCCGTCAACATTTATTCAAAGGAGATATTTCTAGATTAACCCCCTTATGCATAAATGTCTTCTAACGGCCGCTATTGGTTCTCCCTTTCGGTATTATCAATGTGTTTATAAGACCGAAATGGACAAACAATATTTAGCGCCTTGTTATTATCAAACCGCGATTAGAATGGGATTCGAAAGTACTGTTGACACAAGAGTGTATAAGTCAATCTAGGATATATTCATAGTTATTTTCATATATTCATAGCTTAAGTACAGAGACTTGCAAACAATACATTAATTAATCAGTTTAATCACTCACTACATCTATAAACAACTCTTTTCTTGGTAAATGTTGTGTCAACAGTACTTTCGAATCCCTTTCTGATTCCGATTTAATAATAACATAGGAGACGTTTATGAATAAGGCGGTTAATATTTACTACTAAATTTGTAGTCTGAAGTAAAGAACCTCACAATTGCACACGACACACAGATATAAGTAAAAAATTATGATGTTTTAAATCCCTAAGGCACTACGTTTGGCTACGAACAAATAAAACATGGAAGCCACACGCCATACTAAATTGCATTTCAAAAACGGTCCTGAATTTGAGTTGACAGGTGTCACTTCCTCTTAAATGCATCACGGTCATGAATTTCAATATCAACCTATAAAAACTTAAACCGCTATTTAAAAATAGTTGTTATTGGTCAGTCAAACTTTTTATTGGCTATATTCTATAAACATTTGTCAAAGATGTTGCGCCGAAATATGCGCGGTGTTAACAAAAGCGCTATGTCCTGCCCATCTTGGCACAATTGAAAAATTGTGTTTGGGGGCATTTTTGAGCTGAGCATTAGACTTTCATGTTATATATGGTCGCAGACGTTTGAATACCAAAGATAATAATTATCTAATAAATCACTTTCTTGAAACTCACGCTTGTAGTTGGCTTTTTGTATATCAGAATAGTAAATAATAAGATTGGTTACAGAATTTATTTTTCATCATATGTATTTATTACTCATCAACTTATAAGCCCTGCTAAGTATGATATTTTGATGGTGCAACTGCTGCACCATCAAAATATCATACTTCAGAATTAATTAAAGTAAACATGAAAAGGTACAGAATATCATAACCGGACGGTTACCGTTTTAATTAAAAATCAACATCTAAAGGAATTTTAGACAAACGGAACAAAGCGGTATTCTTTTACTTAATACCTACCAATAATTTTTTCGGTTACTTTGAAATATAATATTAATTTAAAACATAATATTTGTAAAAAGCAGAGATTTATTGCACAAGGAAAACAAGGAATACCTACAGAATTTCAAAGCGACATTGTCAGTTACTTTATGAATGCGCTATCGGCCAGGATTAACAAAGAGGTGACATATATTAAACCTCTAACACGCCCTCTTAATCTTGGACGATATCTATAGCCTAACAACTTACTATTTGACCCTCGCCATGTTGCGGATTTTCAGTGACACTAATTTATTTTACTGGCAATGATTACTGTTTGACATCAGCGGTCCTACCGCAAAAATCGAAATTCGTAAATTTCGAGGATTTGTCTCTCTCACTCTAATGACGCCTTCGTTTGAGTGACAGAGAAACATCCTCGAAATTTACGAATTTCGATTTTCGCGGTAGTGGGCCAGGCGTTGAATGTCATCGAATGTCACCGATGTAAACAAAAATAAAATATATCGCGACTTAAACGATTTCATCATAAAAATGCCGAAAAAGATACCAATAGAAGCAAGAAAAATCGTCTTAAATACAATAAAATCTTTAAACCAAAGAAAGGACGAAGGATTGAATAGTATTCCATTGGAAAATGTTTTGCAATTGGTTACTGACATGACATCACATTATTGCCATAGGTAAACTGTTTGTAGCGACACTGTGTCAAGGTCAAATAGAAAGTTGTTAGGCTTTAGCAAGTCTTGAACAAATGACTTATGCTTGCAATACACTAGTGCTTTTGTTAACACATCAGCAGTCATTTGTTCAGTTGGCATATAAACTAGTACAATAACCTTATTGTCTATAGCCTCACGAATATAGTGATACCTAATGTCCACATGCTTAGAACGTTTATGGAAAACCGGATTCGTTGCAAGCTTTGCAGCAGACTGATTATCACTATACAGAGTTACAGTATCACTCAGACCTGTCAACTCAGCAAGAACCGCACGCACATATACCGCTTCTTTAGCAGCTTCAGATAATGCTATATACTCCGCCTCGGTAGATGAGAGTGAAATACAAGATTGTTTGTAACAACCCCAAGTAATAACATTTCTACCCATCTTAAATATATATCCCGTGTATGATTTACGATCTGCCCCGTTAGCCCAATCAGCGTCAGTAAATCCAGATATACGAATTTTATCATTTACAAGACTTTTCTTGTTCACAAGACCTAAATTCATTGTGCCCTTCAAATAACGTAGTACACGTTTGGCTGCAGCAAAGTGTTCCGCTGTGTAGCAGCTGTTATACTGACTTAAAAAACTTGCAGCAAATGAAATGTCAGGTCTAGTGGTCACAGATAAGTACATCAAGCACCCTATCAATTCCTGATATGGTAGGCTACTGTCGTGGGTAGCACTGTCAGAAAACTTCAGACCTACATCTAAGGGCGTCTTAGCTATTTTACAATCTTTCATACCGAAACGTTCAAGCATCTTTTCGATATAATTTTTCTGACTCAGTTTCAACTCACTACTAGTGCGATCTACCTTAATGCCTAGCATATGTTTAATCTCACCCAAATCTTTGATTGTAAAATGAGATTTAAGGGACGTTTTCAGCTTAACTGCAAGCTCGTCACAATCATAAAAAATGAAAAAATCATCTACATAAAGTGCGATAATAATGGTTCGCTTACCCACTCGGCGACTGAAGATACAGCTCTCATGTTTGCTCTGCGTAAACTTCTCTGCGACTAAAACTTGCTTTACCTTGTCGTACCAGGAACGAGACGCCTGTTTTAATCCGTACACAGCTTTCTTGAGTCTGTAAACTTTACTTTCATCACCAGGCTTTATAAAACCTTCTGGTTGCGACATGTAAATCTCTTCACTCAAGTTACCATTCAGGAAAGCAGTTTTAACATCGAGATGATCTATCTTCAGGTCTAACTCGACTGCAAGAGAGAGCAGCATTCTCAACGAACTATGTCGTACAACAGGAGAGTACGTATCCATATAATCAATCCCAAATTTCTGGGTGAACCCTTTTGCAACCAATCGCGCTCTATAATACGCTATCTTCCCATTAGCGTCGCGTTTGATTTTGAACAGCCACCGATTTTTGACAATATTCTTATCCGCCGGTCTATCAACAAGCTCCCAAGCATCATGCTTATTAAATGAATCAATTTCATCCTGCATAGCTTGTCGCCATAGTTTGCCATCACTCGATTGCAAAGCCTCCTTAACAGTTGTCGGCTCACATGCCTCTACCTCGAGCGCGGACATTGTCTTTGGTACTCTTGACCGTAAATAATAGGGAGGTCTACTATCAACATCAGCAGGTTGTTCCTGTGTGTCAGTAGAAGAAGTTGGAGCCTGTCCGTCCGCCTCAAACTGAACCTCTACATTTGGTTGCGTTCGTATCTCCGCCTCAAGTTCAACTTCAGGCCCAACTTCAGGCTCATTATCATTGTGGTCTTCAACGGTAGCGTCGTCATCACATGTGGGGAAGAAAATTTCAACAGACCGCTTACTGGTGGCACCTGGAAAAATTGTTTCATTGAAAACAACATCACGATTACGAAAAACTTGCTTTTTCACCAAATCGTAAAGCCTGTACCCATTAGATTCATAGCCGAGAAAAATACAACGCTTGCTTTTTGGCTCCAGCTTATTCCGCTTCACATCATCGATGTGAGCATAAGCTTCACAGCCAAACACACGCAAGTTTTTCAGGCTAACCTTTGTACCTGTCCAGGCCTCTTCAGGAGTTTTACCTGCAAGTCGTTTTGATGGTGATACATTAATTAAATACGCTGCTGTACCTGCAGCTTCAGCCCAAAATTTATGGTCAAGGTTGGACGTGTACAATAAACATCTTACTTTTTCTAGAAGGGTCATGTTAAGCCGCTCCGCCGCACAGTTCTGTTGAGGGCTATACGGCACAGTCACCTGGTGGATAATCCCCTTACTTTTAAAGAAAATATCTAGATCCTTATTCACATACTCGGTCCCATTGTCCGACCTCAGAGCTTTAACTTTATCGCCAGTTTGAGTTTCGACTAGGTTAATAAAGTTTTTAATGTATTGACTCACCTCGCTTTTGTGCTTCAGGAAATACACAAACACCTTCCTCGTATGATCATCCAAGAACGTCAGGATGTACTTCTTGCCTCCGAGCGAATTCACCGGCAATGGGCCACACAAGTCGGTATGGATTAAATCCAACCGCTTTGCAGCAACAGACTTCTCAGGATTGCTAACAAAAGGAAAACGCACTTGCTTTCCTTTCAAACAAACCTCACACGCAACATCTTTACAAGGGTCGTCCTGAAAATTAATATCATTAGCAAGTCCCTGCCTCAAAAGCTTCATATTGTTGCCACTTAAATGGCCAAGGCGCTGATGCCAAGTTGCAGTGCTAATAGTAACATTCGCCCTTAGATTGCAAGTCTGAAGTTTGTAAGCACCTCCTATGTCATGTGCCCGTAGTAAAACATCATTCGGCATAAAAATTGTACAACCATTAGTATCAAAAGTTACAGAACTACCATTCTTAATCAATTGAGAAACAGATATGAGATTTACAGACAATTTAGGTACATACAGCACGTCAGTCAACATCGCACAATTCGACAACTTAACATTACCTGTACCTGAACACTGTAATTTGTCTCCACTAGCAATAGTGACATATCCACCGTGCGATCTAAAGTCAGTCATCAAATCGCGCCTGCTAGTCATACAATTTGTAGCTCCCGAATCCACATACCACCAATTCTCAGAGTCCGCTCCAACGCTATATGCCGACAAAGCACAGTTCCCTAGACAGCCAGTTTCGTTCCGACAGTCTTTCTTCAGGTGTCCTTTTTGCTTGCATTTCCAGCACCACGGTTCTCTTTTACGGCCAGGGGTATCCTTTCCTTTGTTCTCAGTCTTGTGCTGTTGCGCTTTTCTCGTCCCAGAGTCATTCGAAGTAGCGCCTTTTCTTATCGAAGACAAGCATTCATTCGAATCTCCACGAGTAGTCCATCGATTGATAGAGCTCCATAAATTGTCGTGTATCAAAGCATTTTTCATAACAAATTTCCATTCGACGTAATTTTCACGTCCACGTAATTTTTCGTGCGAGAAATTATTACAATTACTTTCCGACATATTTATCACAACAACACTATTCACGCGGAACCATAACCTAATATAATATTAATTTAAAACATAATATTTGTAAAAAGCAGAGATTTATTGCACAAGGAAAACAAGGAATACAGAATTTCAAAGCGACATTGTCAGTTACTTTATGAATGTGCTATCGGCCAGGATTAACAAAGAGGTGACATATATTAAACCTCTAACACTTTGTTATGACCGTAAATCGTTCTCTTTGGATCTACGCCAAAATTCTTTAAACGAGGTGACAGGTACCTATACATACGCATTTTGTTAGTAATTAATTTAATGACAAATGATCCTCTTGTAGTGCTCAAAGCAGATCCCAATTAATTAGTTTCAGCTTTAGCTTGCAGTTGGGTGCTTTCCAAGAAGCCTGTGGACACGCCTCGACCAAGTGTAACGTTAATTATTATTAAGTTACATTGATTGGCAAAATAGTCTTATACTAATAATAATCTTGGTAATCGATAAACATCGATGTCGATATTATCGATATCATCGACTTTCCAATTCCCTAGGACTTGTTTGCGCGAGCGCCGGCGCCATGTTATAACGGTTTGCCGTCCGGGGCATTGGCTATCAGATCGCAGCGCTGTACGCACGTCGCTCGAGCGAGCGTAACAGCCGCGCCTTGTTCACGCGAGTCAACTTTATAGGAAATACCTATACCTACTAGTGCTCTCCTACTATTGTGTCACTAATTGAAAATACTGAGTGATTGCTTCCCCCGCTTTGGGTAAGTTTGCACAAAAAAAAAACCTTTCTCTAGTTTTAAGATATTGAACTGTTCGCAACTTGCTATTTTAATCATACAGCTTAATGCTTTTACGCTACGCTATCAAAAGTTAATTGAATGCCATTGTACTGTAGATTATATTTATCCTTAATCCATTTCATGTAATAGTTTCTTCTGTTGGAGTTAGCTTCCATACTGTCGCACCTTAGCCTAGCTGTACAATTAGCCTTGTGTAACCAGTAGGTAAATTATCTCCGTTCTGAATTTCCATGTATCAACCGCCACAGACAAACCAAAATACCTAAAGCTGTCAAGGCATAAATATCATAAATAAGGCGGGATGATTCATGGAACCAACTAGACTTCGGAACCTTAAGACAGTGGAATAAACTTCCAGGGTCTACCCTACGGGCCTACCGAGGAAACGACCTGCGTGCTGTTCGAGTTCCTGTTGCCCGGCGCTCTTTCTACGCCCCCCTACCTACACCAGGAACACCAGGACAGTACCGCCGAGCTACGCCACGATCCAAGTGCCATCACCTTCGTATTGTAGGCCGTCGACCCACGACCAATATACTTAATATACACATTGTTACCTATCTCGCCTAGACATTTTGTTCATAACTGCCCTAGATACCTAACGCTACAAGTGGCGCCTTCAACCTGGTATTAGAGGTGGTTTATGTGGTATTTTGGATCGCTGAGTAGTCTGTTTTGTGTGCGTGTTGTTTTGTGAAGTCTTGTTTTTAGTTTATTTGTGCTTAACAACTTGGGTCTAGTGAGTGGATGAGGTATTTATCGATATCGATAAAATAATTTTCTGTGACCACACCCTAGACACTAGTTGTTCCCTTATTTTGCCTTTATGTAGTTATATCTCTTTTATCTCTATTTTTAATTTTTCTCACTTTCCTTTCTTCCGGTTCTTCTCACAGCTATCTGCTAATTTTCTATACATACTATCTTTTAACAATAAAAACAAGTCACTATTTTCACCTTTCTATTATTTGTAACAGAGCGGAGTGGTTTAGTTAAACCTTATTTATAAAGTGCAATCTTACCCAAACACTGCATTAACATCATTTACAACCATGACATCTGAAATTAAATTTATGTCACTGCAAAAGACAGAGCTTGCGTATGAAGTAGAGATTAGAGGGGAATCCGCGGCTGATAATGTGTTAGACCTACGCAAGCAAATTACGAAACTCGTCCGGCTTTATCCTTCTGAGGATATTCTGGTATCGCCATTCGACCCTTCTATAGATACCGCGGCAGTTGAGGAAAGCTTGTGTAAAATTGCAAAAAATATTAAATCTTTAAATGACAACTATGACAAAAATCTGCTGGCCAGAACAAAAAACACCATGAATCACATTTATCACCGCTTGAGCCGGATTGACTGCTCATTGCAACCAGATGCATTATCCGCGTGCAATGAATGTTTTAAACTATTTCAAACCTATAAAGCAGCCTTAAATAAGTTCGATTCTGTTGCTTCGGGTTCTGGGTCGGAAGATATTTCTAGTCATATCACTGTAAATTGTGAACGTGGATTGATCTCGGAACTGTCGAAACTGAAATTTAATGGAAAAACTTGTGTACGATCTTTTATTAGCAGTGCATCTGATTTTATTAGAGCGAGGTCACTATCATCTGCTAAAGTTTTGTCTTTTGCAACCGAGATATTCACAGATGACGCTTTACACTGGTTTCGCAGTATAAGAGACAATGTGGATTCATGGGAGGACGTCTGTGTTAGACTCAAGGAGGCTTTCAGTACCCCTAATTACGATTATCGTTTCAAAGACGAAATTAGGGCACGTACACAGGGGCCACGAGAAAATATTACGGTCTACCTCTCTATTATGTCAGGAATGTTTTCACAACTCGATAACCCTCTATCGGAAGAGGAAAAATTAGAAATTTTGCTTCACAACATTCGTCCTTGCTATGCCAATGTGCTCACTTCTTGCTCGGAAATTAAGAATGTCGATCAGCTACAGTCCGTATGCAAGAACTACGAAAATGTGCAATCTCGTATGGCACAATACCGGGAACCTCCCAAAGCCACGTCTGAGACTCTAGCCCCAGATTTTGCTTATTCTCACGCCCCTACTTCTTCAAATAAACCATTTTTTCAGAAACCAATCTACTCTAAGAACTATGATTTTAAGCCTCGCTTCGCTAACTACCCAAATAAGCCAAACACTGCTAATAATATGCCTATCGATGCAATCGCTGCTGTTACGCAGACTTATGCGACCGCCAAGCCAAAGTTTTGTCCGCGCTGCCGTGTCGACACTCACTCGTTAAGGAACTGCACCGCGGAACGTGTGATTGTCTGTTTCCGTTGTGGTCACCCAGGGGTCAGGTTTCATGAGTGCCCTGACTGCCAGAAACAATTACCTACCACATCTAATGAGCAAAAAAAACGCGTAAAGCAGAATTGCAGTTACTCTGATGTGAATGACTGGAAAGATTGGTTAAAATTTATAAAAAACTTTTTTCGTGTATATAAAGTAACTTCAATTCTGCAATCAAAAACGATTAATTACGATGACCGCGTTTTTATTAATGTAAACATACGAGACGGAGTAACTTCTGGACTCCTGGATTCTGGAGCAGCTGTTACGGTAATTGGAAACGGTTATCACAATGATCCTATTTTTTCCAAATTGATTATACACAATGATGATAACTCTAACATAGAAGCAGCTGGCGGACACAAGTTAGAGAGCATAGGGTATATGAACTTACCGGTGGCCTTTGAAGGACAGAATCGTATCCTTAAAGCATACATCGTTCCAGCATCAAAAACACACTTGATTTTAGGTTTAGATTTCTGGCGAAAGTTTAGCTTATGTCCTAAATACATTGCTTCCCTAAATTTAGATGCAACTTCTGGCTCAGCCACTAACCCCAATACCTGCCAAGGCACTAATCACATTACGCCCTATCAACATCTTGATCCTAAACAGCGCTCAGTTGTCGATGACGTAGTTAAGAAATTCAAATCCATATCTTATGAGGAGAAAGGATTAGGTCGAACCTCGATGATCCAACATCACATAAATACGGGTAACGCTAGCCCTATCAGACAGCGTTACTACCGTATGTCACCGGAGAAAAATAAAATAATTAATGAGCAGGTAGACGAAATGCTGCAACTTGATGTAGTCGAACCCTGTGAGAGTTCTTGGTCATCTCCGGTGCTAGTAGTGAACAAAAAGAACGGTAAGCCAAGGTTTTGTCTTGATAGCCGAAAGCTAAATTCCGTTACAATCAAGGATGCTTACAATCTTCCGTATATGTCTGAGATTTTAGACAATCTCAGTGATGCAAAGTATTTGACGAGCATCGATTTGTCAAAAAGCTTCTGGCAAATCCCAATAGCTGCGGAAGATCGCTGTAAAACTGCCTTTTTTGTACCTACTCGGGGAACGTTCTGTTTTAAAACGATGGCCTTCGGCCTTACTAATGCACCGGCTACTCAGCAGCGGCTGGTAGATAGGTTATTTGGCCCTGAATTCGAGCTTAGAGTATTCTGTTACTTAGACGACATCATCTGTGTAAGTAACAGTTTTGACAGTCACGTTACCCTACTATCACGTGTTTTTGAAAAGCTTCGACAAGCTAACTTGTCTATAAATTTTGAAAAGACCCAGTTTTTTAGAGAAAGCTTAAAATATCTTGGATACGTTGTTGACTCCAAGGGGCTACGCACTGACCCCGAAAAGGTGGAGGCAATTAGAAATTATCCCACGCCAACTACGAAGAAAGAGATAAAGAGCTTTTTGGGAACCGCTTCGTGGTATCGCAGATTTGTTCCCAACTTTAGTACCATCGCTGGCCCCTTAAATAGTTTGATCTCTGGTAAAAAAGGTGGTCCCCCTTTTGCTTGGACTAAAGAAGCTAACGACGCCTTCGAGGAGCTCAAAAATAAACTTACCTCTTGTCCCGTTTTGGCTTGCCCTCACTATAATCTCCCATTCGAGGTACATACAGACGCCAGCAATTATGGCATCGGAGCTATGCTGTGTCAGAGAATTGACGGCCAAGAACATCCCATAGCGTATATGAGTAAGTCCTTGACGGGCGCAGAGCGTAACTATAGTATTACCGAAAGGGAAACCTTGGCCGTCCTAGTGGCGTTGGAGCACTGGCGCTGCTATTTGGACAACGGTCGAACCTTTACTGTATATACGGACCATGCAGCCTTGAAATGGTTCCTCTCACTTAACAATCCAACCGGTAGGTTAGCTCGTTGGGGCATACGATTGTCCACCTTTAACTTCAACATAAAGCACCGTCGGGGTGTGGACAATGTCATACCTGATGCCCTTTCTCGCGCTTTACCCGTAGCTTCCATTACAACTACCAATTCGGCACTGCGTACAGCTGATTCGTGGTATTTAAATAAGTTTAACAATTGTCGCTCGTCTCCTGCAGCTTTCCCTAATTTCACCATCAATAATAATGTTCTTTACAGACTTTCTAAGAACAAGTGCGCGCTAACGTCAGAGTTTGCTTGGAAAGAAGTAGTTCCTCAGGAGTTGCGTGAGCAAATTATAATAAATAACCATGCAACCCCCACTGCTGGCCACTTGGGCATACATAAAACTTATCACCGTTTAGCTCTGCGATATTTCTGGCCGGGTATGCATTCTGATGTGGTTAGGGTGGTTTCTGGTTGTTCTGTTTGCCTGGCACATAAGTTACCAAACCACACTACATTAGGGGTCATGGGCAGACCTAAACAATGCTCACGACCCTTCCAAATGATATCTATAGACTTCATTGGTCCATTGCCTGCAAGTAGGAGACAGAACACATTTCTACTGGTTGTAGTATGCTGTTTCACGAAATACTGCCTCGCATTCCCACTACGACGAGCGAATGCGGAAGCCGTAATTAAACATTTAGAGGACTCTGTGTTTCTTGTCCATGGTGTACCTCAGACGATAATTTTAGATAACGGGAGTCAGTTTGTGAGCAAAAACTTAGACTCGTTTTTTAAGAAATATAAAGTACCTAACGTTAGCTTTACTCCACGTTATACCCCCCAAGTGAATACCGTCGAGCGGCACAATCGTACCCTTATTACGTGCATTTCTACATTCATAGACAACGATCATAGGAATTGGGACGTTAATTTACCAAAAATAACTTTTGCTATGAATAATTCCAGAAGCGAAGTAACTAATTACACGCCATCCTTCCTTGTTTATGCGCGGGAATTGGTAACTTGTGGCTCGCACTACGTAGATAATGATAGGCCCAACGAAATAATATTTCTACCTCGGAGCATTTATGCTGAAAATATTGGTCACATAGCAAACATCTTTGACGCGGTGCAAAAACGTCTTTGGCAAGCTCATGCCAAAAATACTTCTCGCTACAATCTAAGGCGCTTGCAGACTGAATTTAACGTCAACGATATAGTCTGGAGAAGAACGTACTACCAAAGCGATAAAGATCAATATTTTAGTAAAAAATTAGCACCAAAGTTCTTAGAATGTAGAATAATACGCAAAAGGTCCCCTTTAGTCTATGATTTGCAAGATATGTCAGGCAAAGAATTGGGTACTTGGCATATAAAGGACCTTAAACTGTCGAGACGCTCGGCGTAGAGTAGTGGTTACTTAGATCGGATTTTTCTCTTAAGGTGAGCAAAATCCTTCCCAGGGGAGCGGGGTAATTGTAACGTTAATTATTATTAAGTTACATTGATTGGCAAAATAGTCTTATACTAATAATAATCTTGGTAATCGATAAACATCGATGTCGATATTATCGATATCATCGACTTTCCAATTCCCTAGGACTTGTTTGCGCGAGCGCCGGCGCCATGTTATAACGGTTTGCCGTCCGGGGCATTGGCTATCAGATCGCAGCGCTGTACGCACGTCGCTCGAGCGAGCGTAACAGCCGCGCCTTGTTCACGCGAGTCAACTTTATAGGAAATACCTATACCTACTAGTGCTCTCCTACTATTGTGTCACTAATTGAAAATACTGAGTGATTGCTTCCCCCGCTTTGGGTAAGTTTGCACAAAAAAAAAACCTTTCTCTAGTTTTAAGATATTGAACTGTTCGCAACTTGCTATTTTAATCATACAGCTTAATGCTTTTACGCTACGCTATCAAAAGTTAATTGAATGCCATTGTACTGTAGATTATATTTATCCTTAATCCATTTCATGTAATAGTTTCTTCTGTTGGAGTTAGCTTCCATACTGTCGCACCTTAGCCTAGCTGTACAATTAGCCTTGTGTAACCAGTAGGTAAATTATCTCCGTTCTGAATTTCCATGTATCAACCGCCACAGACAAACCAAAATACCTAAAGCTGTCAAGGCATAAATATCATAAATAAGGCGGGATGATTCATGGAACCAACTAGACTTCGGAACCTTAAGACAGTGGAATAAACTTCCAGGGTCTACCCTACGGGCCTACCGAGGAAACGACCTGCGTGCTGTTCGAGTTCCTGTTGCCCGGCGCTCTTTCTACGCCCCCCTACCTACACCAGGAACACCAGGACAGTACCGCCGAGCTACGCCACGATCCAAGTGCCATCACCTTCGTATTGTAGGCCGTCGACCCACGACCAATATACTTAATATACACATTGTTACCTATCTCGCCTAGACATTTTGTTCATAACTGCCCTAGATACCTAACGCTACACAAGTCAACTCAAACTAACTCAGCTCAAACGATTCTTTATTCAAGTAGGCCTAGCAACGACTACTTTCTAATCGGCTTAGACGATTTCAAATTTTAATAATTAATTCAATCTAAATAGTTCGATATCTAACCTTAGGTAAAGTTTTGTCACTGGTCTAAGAAAAGTTTTATTTAATTAAAATTCGGCGGTATTTAATTTTTTAATAATAATAATGCATCTTACGATTACAAACACTCGAAAAAGTAAGACGCGCTAACAAATTACGTAGATTTCGAGCGCTGCAATATAAATGTTTTCGACATTTCTCTCTTCCCGAAAGCCGAATACACAAAATATTTTCAATTATTAATAAATTTACCGAAATGATAATTTACATAACATGTCAAAGTCTATAGTAATCTGGTTGGCCTCAGTCTGTAGAATATTGTAATAAAGGCTTACTCCAGTATACATGTGTATATTGTGATTTCACGGGAACATAGCATTGCGAATATGATATTATAGCAACGCAAACTAGAGCACTTGATATTAATAATAGCACATGTGATGCTGTTGAGTGCCTATTTCAGTAAAGTTTGCATTTCAGGAACCAAACTATTTACACCGTGCTCCACTTTACACATCTTTGCAATGTTACATCCACCTACTTTGAAACTTAACTTTTGACGCGATCCTTTCACAGATAAAGATTATATTAAAGTATACTTTAATATTATAATTATAGAAAGTAACTATGACTATGACTAAGAAAAGAATATTCATAATGACGAAAACAGATATTTTTTACTGAGGTTAGACCCTAGACATAGTGCAGTGTGTATAGTTTATCATGATAAACATGATAATACCTTAATATATTTAACACGTTCACTACTGCAAGAACTTAACATTATAATTCACCATACAAGCATTAGATCGATATAGATCGCGTCAAATAGATCCGATGCTAAAACAATGTACAAGTAGTATACGGCTGAACAACAGCTATAGACGTCGAAGATTGTATGTTAACGAGATAATTTAAGTTGTGGGCCGAATGTGTTAACAAAACAGCCTATTTTAGGTTTTTTTTAAAGCAAGCTTAATCGACAATCTGAAGTAGGCATTACATACCACCTAGATGTTTTTGCGCAGTAATCAACAAAGGCAAATAGAATAATAACTGCGTCACAAAGCGACAACCTTAGCAATGGTTCGCTCGTTAAGATGTCGGCATTTGGTGTGAACGGTCCATTAGCACAGACGCTTTTTGTCTACTAACCGGCGGTGGTTTTGAACCCATTTTGATAAAATATTTAACTGATCTAAGGAGATCTAAGCAAGCATTATAAATTGTTTGACCGATGTAGATATACGATCTCGATTAATCAATGGAAAAAAAATGAAAGCAAAGTGTCTCCAAGATTATATTATTCCTTGTGTGCCATAATTATTATATGTTATATTTGCTTATACTTTTACGGTACGGTTACGGTAGCAAGAAACAGGGAGTAGGCGGTAGCATGTACTGGGTAGTCTACGCAGTTCATCAGTTATACGGAGAGCAAAAGAATAACTAAACTTCCAATAAAAAAACGAAACATAAATCTATGTAATTAACACTAAGTCTACACTGGTGTTATTTCCTAGGTAGTATCAATACTATCAATTGTAACAAAATAGTCGCCAGTTGAAGTTGAACATCAGACGGGCCGCGAAATTGGTCGTCCCGTGGTATTAATGAAAATATATGCAAAGTCAAGCTGAGTACCTGAAACATACGTTTCTCTTTCCCCTTCCGTTGTTTTACATAGTCATATGGATACCTACTAGCTAGCTTTATTTTCAATAGTTTTTTGTTTGATACGCAATTGGAATACAAAACGTCTTTTTAGTGATTTGGAATTTCTGCAACAATCTTTGGTATTATGTCTACTAACTTTTAAAGTGAATAAAATCGTATCCGACATATATAGTAGTTACAAGTACTACTGTCTGTTTTGCAAGATCCGTATGTTTTCCGGAAAAATATCATTAAAATAAATTTTGCTAGCCTTCAAGCCTTATATTTATCGCCATCGAATTGTTTTTTGTATGAATTGTAAAATAAAGAGATAAAAGGCTAAAAATAGAGCGCACTAAATCCTCTTCAGCCAGTAACCCTTCAATGACCCATTCACCATGCCTATGACCCTGTTCTATTAATCTTATACGTCTGCAGTAAACATAATTTAAATAAAACAAGTAAAAGAAGATGTCTTATGAAGACGTAGTTCCCGTGGTAAAAATATTTACCAATTTCCGTTTGTTAGCGAACATGATTATAATATAATGCTCCTGTTTTGTTCTTCCGTGTTTACATTTCCAAGGCAACACAATATATTCATAATATATTCATCTCATCATCTGACGCAAAAAGCAATGTAGAGGTATTTGCATTTTCTATCCAGCCCTTAAATCGAATTCGTTATTAAATCCCACTTTAACCGGGGGAGAAATATGATGTCGACTAGAGACTCATTTGTATTTATGATCCATAAAGTTCCTAAGTCGTCTTCAATTTTCCTCTCATGAAAATATATATTCATGAATATTTTCTTGTTCTAGGTACCGCAACTGTCTGGCAAGTTTTATAGATACCTACCCAATTTGAAAGGTAAGTAATTAAAGCTCTGCGACAGCAGAGGGCTCACGGATAATGGAGGCCTAGGCTTTGCTTTGACACGTGTCGCACGTAGTGACTAAATACACGGGAGTTTAACCATATAAATATAATTATTTTAGTGGTAGTATGTATCCCAATAGTTTAAACTAAAGTAAATTATTCAATTAATGCAGGTAAATAAGAATTATTATTTAAAAAAACATAGAAAATTAGGCATACTTATCACAATTTAAATAGAACTATCTCAGTCCACTGCTGGACGCAGGCCTCTCCTATTAACTATGCGTATAGAAGCATTAGGAATTAAATACCCATAATCGCCACGCTGGGCAAGCGGATTGGCGCTCGCAGTAATGTGTCCAGTATGATGACGCTGCTACCCATCACCAATCTTCTATCAAAGAATGGACAGTGACACTTCAATCCCTGTGTCGGCTCTTACGACACCCGCAGGAAGAGTTGGGGTGGTTGCCAATTATTGTTACTGCCGGCACCATACGGCCAATAGTATAAAATAGAATACTGATACTTCGTAGACTTAGAAAAAACACATAATATACTAAGAAAATAAACAAATCCCCGAAATGGTCTCATCTCAGCGTGATGCTGGCGTGAGGTAGCGCTGATCATCCGATGAGACCATCCGGTTAGATAGGAAGTTAGAAAACGCCAAAATATGGAAACAGAACCTTTTTACTTTAACATTAAGGGATAGGTACATAATTTTGACACTTAATTTTGTAGCAATATTATATTATACCGAATATACTCAAGAAAACAGAAGAAAAATTGCGTTGTGAAAAACAACCGTTATGGATTCGAAACGAAATTATTCATACGAGTACTTTGCTCATTGTTAGGCAAAACAAACTCCACGCAGACTGATTAAAGCCCACTGACATTTTTTGTTGGAATGTTAATTAAATCATTATTTTCTTATGTACAAAAGTGATATAAGAAATTGTAAGCGGTCGTGGGTTCAATCCCCAACTCGTACCAATGACTTTTTCAAAAAACTTATGTACGAAGTGTCATTTGATATTTACGGTGAAGGAAAACATCGTGAGGAAACATACCTGCATATACCTGCGAAGAAATTCAAGGGTGTATGTGAAGTCCGCAACAAGTACTGGGCCAGCATTGGGATCACACAAAATATTTTTCACACGTTTGATGACGAGTTGCGGAAAAAAATGGCCAGAATACAACAACAACAACAACAAGCTCCGTTTACGCAATCTAGGTATATAATTAAATTACACGGAGATAACGGTTTCGATTTAAACGAAATTATTGACACTTTGCATATTGCTCTGCAAAACTAGCTCCACAAAGACTGATTAAAGCCAACTGACATTTTCAATCGATCTATATTCTTATTTATAAAAATGATATAAGCAATTATAAGCTCCGCTTGCGCAATCTATTAATGATCTTAACACGGGGTTAACGGAATTCATACATTGTTAACATTACTATTTTCTTAACCTCGTGTTTGCGGCCTAGCCCTGGACTGTGCAAGTGAACCTGATCGTTATGTATAATATATTATAACGAAGTATCATTGTACATTTTTTTCCTAATTTGACGTTATGACTTCATATCGCTGATTTATCGTAACTAATAATACTAATTTAACCAATGGCATGTGACACTGTGATACAAAATAAATTTACACAAATACTATGATTAAGTTGATTACGCATTAAAAAAACTCATTTACAACAACAAATGGAACCCGTGAATTGATTCAAATTTGACATGGCAATTTGGCTGATTGGCTTTTGATTCAGGGCTCCGGCGTTTCGCGGTTTCCCATTATTCCTCTCATATGGCGAAATGAATTATCCATGAAAATTTTTCATTTACTCTGTCTACATGCGAGAACGTTTGTATACGTAGATACAATCGGCACAGGTATAATGTACTTACTGGCCAATCATCAATGATAAAATTGCCAACTGCACACTGAACTCTAACATTGAAACCCTAAAAATAAAGGTTTCAATGACAATCAGTGAACATAGTTGGGAAATCGGCCAAATATTATCATATGATTTCTAAACGAACCCTATCCAGCAGCGTTCTTACTTGTACGAACGACGGGTGTGTATGAAAACAGGTTACTTTCTATCCGGCTCGCTCGTGCCAATACGCAAGTACAAGCGGGATTTTTTTTTTTTTTTTTGGGTTGGAAAGAAAGTAAACGCGCTTTAATAACGTAGCGGAATCTCATGGTAGGGCTGCAGGACTCGGGTTGCATTACCCTCTTTTCGCTACTCCGGTACCTCCCAGCATGCTGATATACGAGCGCTCGCTAAAACGTCATGCCAGAGCTCGCATCTGCCAGATTCATTCATTATGTCTGTTTTATATTTGAATAAATGTAAAATTAGTGGAAATTGTGACTCCTAGTATAGTTAGCGACAGTGATGGGTCAATCGTGGAAATCGCAGGGGCGCGGACAGGGCGCGTGTCGCAATCCCATTACTTCATTACCTCCGCTCCACAAAGTGCGGCTTTACGGACCTAATTACTTTAATAGTACGTTATTGCCAAAGAACTGAGAGGAAGGAAGTGGCTGTATAGCAATTTAGGGTGAGTAAATATTGCTGAGACGAAGTAGTTAGGTAGATAACTCCTTGTCAGCACTTTATATTGTTTACTCAAACAATGTCAGAAAATATAGTAAATTATTATTTGTTTAATGAAATAAAACTATGAAAGCAGATGATAACATGGATATCAATAATTTGATTACATCGCGACGTTTCGAATACTTTAACGGGTTCCTGATTCCTGGGCTCATTTCTCAAAAGCTTGGAACTTGTGATACAAGTGGAAGTCTCTTTTTAACACAATTCATTAGACAAGGACTTTCGCTAGTTTTACAAGTCACAAACTTTCGAGAATTAGGCCGCTGTTCTACTGACACTAACGATGACGGGTAAATTTTCAGTACAGATAGTGTTTTTTTACTGGTGGCTAAAAAGAAAGTCATAAGATATTTTCTTCCCGAAATTATTTAATACCTATAAGAATGTGAAACTAAAATATTTACCCAAAAGAAGTCACGGCATTTTATACTTTAAAATGCTTAATAATATTTTTATTCAAATTTCATATTGAAATCCTTCCTCATCGCGGTCGTAGTCAGAATACTGTAAAATTAACTTACAACTTTTGCACGCCCAAACGAAATGCAATTAAAAGGACAATAGACCGCTGATTGCTTTCATTACGTCTCCGGCAACCAACACAAATGTTTCACTTTGCTTTAAAGTTGTTTAATACCTTTAAGTTTCCTATGAAGTTCCTCTTTAATATCCTATTTCTACTAGTGAGTATTTTTGCGAGAAGATTATTTACATAGCAACCAATAAAATTAAGGATCTTACTCTTACCACTAATAATGCATAAGAAGCCATTTAAGGCTACTTTGGCTAGTTTGGCTTTGAATTCTATTGAGTATAAAGGTTCAAATTCGAAATGCATTTTTGTCTGATTCATGCATTACGCAGTGTCCTAGGTGAGCGATTCCCTTGTGAATGCGAAGCGACGCGATGCGACGCGAAAAAATCAAACAGCCGCCAACTAATACAAGTGTCCTACGTGATCAATCCCGGCGCAGCGCACGAGCGACGCGACGCCACGCGATGCGAACGCGATCAGTTTGTTTGATATTTTCGCGCGATCGAGACGCGACGGGCGAATTGTGTGTTATTTTTTTTATTGAAAATGTCCGATAGATAGGACTTTACGCGTGCACGTAGGACAAGACCATCGCATCGCATACATTCGCGACTTCGTCGCATCGAATCGCATCGCAAATCTCGTCGCTTTGCGTCGCCTACGTAGGACATAGCCCAGACTTTAGAGGGTTAACGGAAGGATTTAACGGTGCTCCACGTTGTAACCAAATTTTACATTGGTTGTGTATCTTAAACTTTCAAATATTTGTGTTTTTGTGACTTATTTTGAGGTACCTAAACAAAAATGGCAATTTTGAGGGGACATTTTCGTAGTAAGGTCTCCATAAGTTTATTATAATCAATAAGTTATTCCAGAAATAGTACATTACTATAGAGGACGGGAAACGAAGGGTTACAGGCCAAGTAGATATATCTGGCCGAAGGAACTGAGGCCAGATAGGAATACGCGGCCTGTAACCCTGTTTCTCGCCGAGATTTGTATAGTGCTTTTCTCAAACTTGCCATGAAATAAAACGAACTGATTTCGCCGAACCATACTATTTGATTTGTAAATAAACCAATAGTACAGTATCGTACAACATAAAAAAAAAAACATTCGCGCTTAACTTTTTTTTTAATCTGTTTGAGGTATCCTTTTACCTGTTGGTATTTTTTTTTTCTGTGGCTAAATGTCAAGACCTAGTGTCACAATTTGACGTTTCAAAACAAAAGACAGTTTGTTTGCAGTCCTAGGTGTGAAATAAATACTTGAAATCTCTTTACATACCATCTTAGCATATGACACCGGATACATAGTATTTCCGGGCTTAATTTAAAGTAAGTAACATAAACATTCCGTAGCAAGTTTGAGAAAATATAGTTACATGTCATATACATCAAAGATTTCAACCTTATCTTCTGAACTTAGTAATTCTACCTCAAAATGTAAAGCATTCGCACATGCATCGGTGCCAGTGAGCGCGATAGGTAATAAACAATGCGTTATGTTGAAAAAAAACAACCCAGGTAAATAAATCACTGCGGTTGGCCACTAGTTGTTAAATGGTCTAGCGCAAGCTCTACCGGAACACTGTTTAAGCTACTATCAGCTACATAGCACATGGTGCAAGTTTTACTTGCAAAGAATTTTACAATAAACCACTTTTGAGCACTTGTTCCGGGAAAAGACGTTAAAAAATGTTCCTTTATGCACAAGAATGCAATGAAATCGAGTTTGAGAACTTGGAAAGTAAAGTGCGTCTAACTTTTATCATAAAAATGCCCGTTTAATATAAGTATTTCTTCTTTTACAATAGCTAAAGTGCCAGTAATGGAGCCGTTGTTATGAGCTTGTATTCTAAGTAGCATAGTCGCCTTTATTAGGCTACTTGACCCATTTTTAAAGTTTGTCGTATATTATTAATCAATATCAGATTAACGGAAAAAAAAATATAAATGTATTTTTTCACGACCTAGAAAACCACAAAATTATAACTTAAAATTTAAACTAACGTTACCGCGCGAAAACGATACTAGCCATGTTATTGCTTAGATTATCTGTGGTGTGACGTCACTCAAACCGAAAACAAACATTTGACATGTCACTTATGTTATGTCAATGTCACAGCAAAGCTACATGCCTACATGTCCATTTGTCCATGGCGAATTTCACTCATATAAGATTCGACATGAAGTTAGTTTAAGATCCTATGACATCACATCATGGCCGACACCGTTTTCAGAATACGAAATTAAAAAAAATAAAACAAAATTTACAATAATAAATATGTACGCATCAAACACTTTTAATACACCGTAATCGAAAAATATTGATCTTTTCAATGAATACTACAGAAAATAATAATTTTTTGCACTAAATTTGATATGAGTCAAGTAGCCTATTTATCATTGTATGTTATTGTAAATAATAAATAACTAATATTGGACTTTTTAATTACTATATAGTACTATCTTAACTTACTTTTTTTTTACTTCTATTGTACCTACGTGTCGGAGATATGAGTTACTAAATCTAGAAAACGATAAGCAATGTTTTGCTTGGAGTGGTCTTTGCTTGGTCCATGCAGGTAGATGATACCAACCTATGAACAGGTGGCTGGTGACCTGACAGTATAAAAGGTCACTATTGCAGTGTTCATCAATTCATTCCCGTGTTAGACATAGAACGATTCACTCTTGTCTTGTTATGTGAAGGGTTTACATTCTTACGAAGGAAGTTATTTCTATGGGGTATGCATCTATGCATGGACGCAAGCTTAGAACTCTCCATTCGTTTTCTACTACTGCGTAGATGCGTAGATACAAGATTCTGAGTACTGTTAGTAACGAGTAGCTAAAATCCTACCCCTCTTAGCTCGGCTGTCATTAGGGTACCCGATATCAGCAAGTGGGATAAAGAATCAAGGCTCACGTAACAGTGAGTACTGGTATTGTATCACATGTAAACGGTAAGGTTTAAAATCGACAACAGTTGGTAAGGTCACAGAACAAAAAATAACGTAGAAGCGGCTTATACCCCGATTCTCGAGAGAACCGATGTCGCCACACTCACACTAGCGCAAACAGGCACACAGAAGTATCTGAAAGCTTATTGGTTATAAAATCTTATACAAAAATAAACTTTATTTCGAATGCGACAAAAGCAAAATAATACTACTCGTTTTATTACTTACGACGTTTCGCTTGCTACTACTAACTTGCAAAGAGAGTGTTGCCATCTAGCGTCGAGTAGCATAAGTCTGTTTATAACTAAAACTCAATAGTTCAGCAACTCCCCAATAGATGGCGAATCCTTGTTCTCTCTCCCACATACGTGGCATTTCCCAAGAGTAAACGAGATAGGCTGCTTTTTGCACGTTATGGCTAACAAGCGTCATAGTGCTGTGCAAGAGTCGGTATTATATCGATAAAATATATATAATTATATATGTATGAAGTAATAGCATTGGGCGTCTAGGGAGGTAATTACGGTATTACGAACTAGAGTGTTCGATTTTAATGACTCGAGTTAGTATTCCGCTTACCGACCGTGATGCATACAATGTTTTTCATCACACTTCTAAGCAAAAAAAAATTGTTTTAAGACAAAATATTGTTAAATGACGTAGCAACTTTTCTATAACTCCCTAGGGAATACTCCCGCGATGCATGCAAGCAATGGGGCGCTTACAAAGCAAGTGTGATGAAAAAGTACATTTCTTCGATTTGCTTTGGTTTTTCATCATCATCATCATCATCATATCAGCCGAAAGACGTCCACTGCTGAACATAGGCCTCCCCCAAAGATTGCCACAATGACCGGTCCTGCGCCACCCGCATCCAGCGGACTCCTGCGACCTTCACCAGGTCATCAGTCCACCTTGTGGTGGGCCTACCCACGCTACGCCTTCCGGTACGTGGCCGCCACTCAAGAACCTTCCCGCCCCAACGGCCATCGGTTCTACGCGCAATGTGCCCCGCCCACTGCCACTTCAGCTTAGCGATTCGGAGAGCTATTTCGGTTACTTTGGTTCTGCTGCGGATGGTCTCATTTTTAATCCGATCACGCAGAGAGACTCCTAGCATAGCCCTCTCCATTGCCCTTTGGGTGACTTTGAGCCTTCTTATGAGGCCCATTGTAAGCGGCCACGTTTCAGTACCGTATGTCATCACTGGCAACACACACTGATCAAAGACTTTCGTCTTCAAACACTGCGGAATATTGGACGAAAATATGTGTCGTAGCTTCCCGAACGCTGCCCAACCGAGTCGGATTCGACGATTGACCTCTTTCTCGAAGTTGGACCTACCTAACTGGATAGTTTGTCCTAGGTATATATATTCGTCTACAACTTCGAGTGTATAATATATAACAAATAATTAATTCATAACCTTTTGAATAATTAAAAATAGACAGATGGACAGTCGTGCAGACAATGATAACGATAATTTGAGAACGGCACCTTAAAATTCACACCCATAATATTATAATATTAGGATATGCTCATGCTCACAGTAAGTAAGGCGGAGATGATGATGATGACATTCGGGCGGAAATGGTGAAACTATGTTTTGGCAACGAAACCTTAATATCTACAATAATATAATATTATGATCAGCAGACCTACACTCAGCAGCTAGCAGCAAAAGGCTGAGATGATGATGATGATGATTATGACAGTCGGGCAGACATGGCGAAACTATAATTTGACAATAGAATCTTAACATTCACAATATTATAATATTATAATATGAGGATGTGGGGATCTATACTAAGCAGTAGGTAAGGTAGTAGTCTTATGGTGATGATGATAATGACGACAATGACAGTCGGGTGGACATAGCGAAACTATGATTTGGCAACGAAACCCTAATATCCACAATATTATAATTGGATGACATGCAGGCCTACGCTCAGCAGCTGGCGGCAAAAGGTTGAGATGATGATGATGATGATGACGATGACAGTCGGGCGGACATGGCGAAACTATGATTTGGCCACGAAACCTTAATATCCACAATATTATAATATGATGATACGTAGGCCTACGCTCAGCAGCTGGCAGCAAAAGGTTGAGATGATGATGATGATGACGATGACAGGACCCGATTAAATAAATAAAGATCCTGTTTAAATTTTTTTCACTTAATCGGCTCAAGACAACCTAATGTAGGTATATCGACGAAATAAAATATCGATATCGATACCTTTTTGGACCCTTTCCTCGCATTGGCCGCTACTCAGCCTATCGTTCGGAAATTCTAGAAATTTCCATAGTTTCATGCCAAATAAAAAACGACCTTATTATTTGCACATAAAGTTGTTTCTTATTTAGTGTAGTACAAACATCTTGCGGAAGACGAAATATTTTAGAAAATATTAAAATATTAACAAATTAAGAACTTCCGGTGGTATGAAATACCTTCATTGGTGAGGTTTGACTTCTGGCTGTTACTTTTACATCCCAAAATGGCACAAAAAGGCATATTTGCACATTCTTTTTCGGATTTATTCGAAAACGATCTCACGTGAGCGCGCTTAGAGAACTGACGGCCTACTGTGGTTAACTTTTGTGCAGGTAAGCCTTGCGCTGCTTACTATTGCCACACGCGCTGCGCTTACATTACGCTTCTACTGTTTTTTTCTGTTTTGTGGGTAAGGTAATGATTGTTCACTATGTTTGCAGTTAAGTTTGATTTGAGTCGTGATTTAGAAAACTGCTTTGTTCTTTTTTTGTGATTACTGTTGTAAGAAAACGTGTGGGTAGGTATCCTACCATATTAAAAAAAAAAAAAAAAAAAAAACAGTAATTCTAGTGATTTCAAAGTATATCATGACCCATACTTATTACTTACTTAGTTGTGAAATACTAGCAGTACCAAAATATGGGCAGGTAGCCCTTTGTTTTGTTTTGTTTTCGAGTCTACCAAAAATTAATTTGTGATAGTGATAAACATTTTCAATCCATGCCTTGTGTTAAAAGTTTTCTATGCGTGTGAAATTACCGTTACAGATGTTCAACTTCAAGGTCAACAAGCTCACTGTCATAGTAGTCTACAGTTTCATCCATGATGAATATGCTGTGACGATGAAACTAGCGCAATTTCTTGCGATACCTATGTCCAAGAAATTAAGAATTGAGGACGCCAACTCTATGGTTATTTTGGAGCAACGAAAATTAAAGGACAGTTTTCTTTCCAATTGTTTTAATGAAAAATTAGAAGCAGTAGTTTAAAGAACTAACGGTTGACATTTCTGTTTGTAACGTTAAGTTTTTGTGTTCTTAATACGTTTTATTATTTGCGAGATTAATTTGATTATAGTAAAGTGAAGCACAATCTTATTTTGATGTCGAGTATAAGATGAGGTCAGTGTCTAACCTCAAACTTTAGGTACTTAGTGTTATGATTAGGTCTAGCATTCCAATTATCTCAACATCTGTTCAAAACTGCTTATTGCTAGTCTACTTGAAAAAAAACCGGCCAAGTGTGAGTCGGACTCGCGCACGAAGGGTTCCGTACCATTATCAATTTATCATTTAAAAAATACAGTTAAATCAACCTACCTCAAAAACTATAAGAGATAATTTAATCAAACCAAAAATCGTAGATAGAGTTTATTAATGTGTATAACATATATTTTTTTTAGAATTTTATATCGCGTAGTTTAAAAATTAGAGGGGGGGGGCACATTTTTCAGACTTTGAGAGCTGATATCTCGAAAACGATTTGCTTAAATAAAAATGAGATTTATAAACCTTGATATCATTTTCAAAGACCTTTCTATTAATACCCCACACGCTTATATACAACTAAAAAAAAATTTCTATCCCTCAGTTACATGTATGGAGGGCCCCCACCCCAATGGTTTTTTTTACAATATAGTATCATAATCCAGTAGCGGTTCATGCAACACATATTCCAACCAAATTTCATTACTATAGCATTTATAGTTTCTGAGTAAATCGGCTGTGACAGACGGACAGACGGACAGACGGACATGACGAATCTATAAGGGTTCCGTTTTTGCCATTTTGGCTACGGAACCCTAAAAAAAGGAAATCAGTCGGCTTTGACTTTACTTTGTTTTTGTGATAAAAATGATATCGTACAATTTGATGATTACAGTTCAACATGGTGAGTCAGAACGAGCTGCCGGCCTGCAAGTTGTTGATGTCATGCCCGGTGGCGTAGCAGGTGTCGCTACTGCCTACCGTGAACACGTGGTGCAGCACGTGGTGTGGACACGTTGTTAATCCGCTGAGCAGTTCACATTTTTGTTGGGCTATTTGAGGTCTGAGCTAATTGGTGAAACTAAGGTTGTTGTAGCCATCGAGGGTTTATTCCCTTTCGATTCTATAGAGTTGAAAAAAAAATGGAGGAAGAAATGCAAAATTGAAACTAAATTAAACATCAATGTTACAGTTACGCAAGTTTAAAATAAACAAGTTTTATTAAACGCATTGAGATCGGTTATAATAATTTCTGAAGGGTGATGATGATGGTCATGATGGTGGTCA